>CAXIVR010000009.1:29509322-29566822 GCA_964035755.1 Teleogryllus oceanicus | reverse complement strand
GGTGTCGGCGACAAGGCTATCATGCTACTGAGATCTTGCCACGTAAGATTGCGGTGACTGTGAGAGTGCGATTACGGTGGGAGTGGTGTTGAAGAAGAGAGAAATATTTGCATGTTTCTCACAGAATGATTTTCATTCCCACTTGGGTTTCTGAAGCATCCCCTACCTTTGAGCGTAGGCGAATTCATCATCCTTGATATTAGTCACTGAACATTTTTACATTAATTTGTTCATAATATCTTTGCTCCATTTCTTTTATATGAAATATATAAAGCAAAATTAGTAAATATATTATATGTTAAAAAAAGAAGTTCAATAGCAAAGGGGGGCTACGATCCTCTTGTTTTATGATGCATAAGCCTATGGTTCTTTCTCAAGACTATAGGAATGTGGCTTCATTGTGAGGTAAATTGTCGAGACGAATGTGCCAACAAATATCGATGTATCGTCGCTGCGAAGTGGCATATTCGAGATTGGAGTAGAGTAAAACCTGCCTTAGGCGGCCACCAATGGTACCGGCAAAATTTGGCCGTTTAAGGAAACCGCTTAATCAAGGACACGAGGTTGCTGGAAGCAGAAATCAAATCTAATTATGCTAATTATTACGAATGAAATGTGTTCTTTTATACATTAATTACTATAAATGACAAAATAAAATTTATAGAAAAAATTTAAGATCATTTGCCTCCGCTCGGTTAATATCAAAACACTCTTGACATGTCACTCAATCTCTTGGATGAAAAACTCATTTTCCGTCCTCACCGAACCAAACAAGCTAACTACGTAGAGTTGAAGTTGCAATTTATATCCTGTATAACATCATAAGATAAATATTACTGTTAGTAAGAAGCTAGTGCTGACCTGGATGGCCGAGGTGGCTAAGAGCGAGTACCGACTCAGCGCTTAGGTCTGAAGGATCGCGGGTTCGACTCCCGCCTTGGGCATGGTTGTTTGTCCCTTGTCTTTGTATGTATGTGTTGTCGCGGAGGGCCTCGCGTTCTGCTGACATCAGAGGAGCCCGCATGTGTGTTGGTCTAGAGTACAGTCGAATATGCGTCTCATCGGGACGTAAAGGGTAACCGGCTGTTGGCTGGATAAAGCCCTAGAAAAAAAAAGCTAGTGAAAGAGCTGTAGAACGGATTTGCGCACGCGGTGTGAGCCCTTGGAAGAGCCCCACAGAAGAGAAGAATGACATAGCAAACATGAGAATTCCCCGAAGACTGGGAAAACAAACGCGTGGTAGTTTCACTAAGAGATAGTAATTAAAATCACATGAAAGAGAAAGTAATCCCTTTTCAAGTTAAGCGACTCTGTCATTATTAGAAGTACAAAGATAGAGTCGCGTCATAGGATGATCTTAAATCAACAGTATTTTCCACCGCTTTTCCACTTATTTTTATAATATACTTCAAAATATCTTGAGGTGACCGATAAATGAAGGTCGGTCAACGAAATGTCAATGAAATGGTTGCTGGCCGCTTTGCCAGTGGCTCTGAAAAGAGGGAATAATTACACATGTATTAAGGAAAAAATCAATAGTTCCACGAAAAAGTGGTTATTATTTGAGGTGACCGATTAATCGAGTTGCTGTTTGAACAGGTTTCATTGTGTTATCAACCCTTGGATCCATGGCGCTTCACCACGGTTGCTAAACCACCTCATAAAGTAATATTTGATACACAAACTATTATTTCTGAAATTATCTGTACAAATCAATTATTCAACCCACTCTAACCTGTGCATATCCAGAATGGGGTGGCGTAGTACCCAGTAACCTCCAAAAATTAGTTGCATTCCAAAATGCGTTCCTAAGAAAGACCCTCAAGGTACCATGGTTTATTCCAAATTCCCAAATTCATGGCGAGCTAAATATATTGCTACTAGACGAACACATAAGTAAAATAGCTTATCAAAATCTTTACACTTCACCCTGTTCCACAATATGTAATATTGGCCGTCGTGCTTCATGGCCCCGTATTAAATCAAGGTTCCCTTCGACTTAGACCATCGTAACTTGTTTTTGCACCCTTTCTAGCGCTACCTTAACTTTCAACGTTACACCTTCGACCAAATCTTGAAGCCTGAATAAACCTTCGAAACTTGGACCATGTTCACAAGTAGGAATGAATACTCCTTGCTATGGATGGCCATATCCAAAATGTTATAAAATGTACTATTTTCAAACTCCTCGACCGGGAGCGGTAGCTCAGTGCATCAACTGATGTCACTGCAGCGCCTCTAACCGGGAGGTCCTAGGTTCGAGTCCTGACGGCGGCAGGATTTTCGACACTAGCTTTTCAGCTAGGTCGAATTCAGTCGCTGTCTGGATGAGAATTCTAGCGGCCGGCTGATCTGATCGGTAATTTTCCGTGGTTTCTCCGATCAACACCAGGCGAATGCCGGAGCAGTACCCTACCAAACGGGCCACAGACCGCGCGCGATCTGTCCTTCCTCTTCCTTATCCTATCCTCTCCCCTTACACACACACACACACACACACACACTCACACACACACACACTAACATTCACTATACTATCACATATTCCGGGAGACCGGTCGGGAGTTTAGAGCTTGTCCCCGCTGGCGCGGTGCCCCGCTGGTGGTCCTGGTTAGGGGGAAACCCCACTAGCCGACGGTAGGTCGGCGCCGGATCTCGCCATCCAGCGGGGGAAGATCACCTCCATCTCCCGAGAAAAAACATGCACTACACTAACGGGACTAATGACCAAAGCAGTTGACGCGCATGGAAACACGAAAAAATCAATCAACCAAATTCCTCGAGAGACAGAAATGTCGAACGAGAAGAAATAAATTAAAAAAAAGAAATATCTATTTTATCAGCATCATCGGAATGCTACTACGAATAACTACGAAAGCCTTCAAGACGTGCAATTTATCGCGTGCAGCACTAACAGTGGCTCGCAAATGGCCAAGTGAATCAAGAAGAAATTGTGGAATGCTTTTTCACCTACGTTCCAGCAAGAGAACTTGCATCCCGTGGAACCGGCTTGGGCGTACAGAACGTGAGTGGGGGATCAAGAGCACGGAGAAGCAGGCGAAAGTGTAGATGCAGCCTTGGAGGAAATGCAGACTTTCACTGGCAGCGATTACTTCGTAGGAAGAAGTTTGAAATGAGAACGGAGACTTTGTGGGTAAATATCCTAGATGACAATGAAGGAAATTTTCTGTAAGAGAAGAGTGCAAAGTTGTCACAGCTCACTCAGAGATCTCACTGGTGGAAATAAATTTCACTAATTGACATCAGTATGCTGTGAAAAATGTCTGCTGTAAATTGCAGGTGCCGACACCAGAACATTAATTTCATATGCCCTGTATTTATTAAACTCTGAAATCCGTTAAAAAAAAAAACAACGGAGTTAATACTATCCTGGCATCTAGTTCTCTGAGAGGGGGCGGACGAATGGGAATAAAACTAGAAGGTGACTTGATATTATGTGGTCACGTTGTAACGCCAGTGCTTTAACTTACACAAAGGTTAATAAACATTAAGCACTTGAAGCGTTGCGTCATTAGATTAGAGAACAAATTAATAACATGCTCCGAATGTTACAGATAATCAACTCACTCTCGTTACTTACTCACAATGACGTTCAGGTATACCTATACATTTTTTATACGAGTTGAAGTTAAAGAGACACTACTGTATCTTCGAGAGGAAGATATCTGAATAGCGAGTTAGAAATCTTTCTCAAATAAAGTATTTTATTGTCCAGCACAGTACTTGATTTTAATTTATTCCAATTTTTAGTAAACTGCAAAAGTTACATTACGCCAAAACAAAGGTTTCTGCTACACCTTCTGTTGTATTGCACAAACCACTAACAGCATGTTATTGGCTATTAAGAAGCGTCCTTAATCTTCTGAATTAAATATTCTTGAAAGGCTTTGGAGCGATAATTGTGTGTAGCTTGTGCTTTTACTTTTGCTATTGTTAATCGGAAATTTGGACACCTATTACAGTAAACCCTCATTAACACAAATTCCAAGAGACCGAAGTAATGGGAGTTCGTGTTATAAAAATTCGTGTTATCCGAGTATTATAAATATCTGTATTATTTTAATCCCTTGCCAGGACCGAAGTTTTGTTCGTAGTACGGCGAAATTCGTGTTACGCGAGTACATACTAGCCAGGGTTTACTGTAACACGTAACGTGGCAGAGCGTAGTCAGCTGAGGCAGAGCTGTCAACCCTCGCCCAATTTTATTCCAACTTCAAGGTTTTACATTAAAAATCAAGATCTTTATTTTTTTCTATAAAATCGAACATCTTCAACTTAACCAGATAAGTTTTTATCGAACCAAAGCTTTAAAGACGCAAGAAAAACTGAAGGGAAACAAACGTAATTTGATTATGAAACCATAAAAAAATGTCTGAATGTATACATTCAGACACATACACATACAAACACATTTATGTGTTTGGCATATTTAGGTCGGTTTAATAAGGTTTTTGCCAGCTGGGATGCCAGCCTAGGCCCTGTTTTATCACCCACGCCTGGGGACACGGGAGACATGTGTGGAACATGACGTATTCTCATTACCTCACCTAGCGTACTTGGCTTGCCTGAGCCTTTTCTTTTGTCACACAGCTATATAAACTGATACTATTTGTATTAGAAAGCTTTAGCTTAGTTTTTGCCCCGGTCAGGAATCGAACCCGGCACCACCTCATTGAAAGCTAGTACGGAGTTGACGAGCCACCCGGGTGGCATTGATACATGTAACAAGTGTGGCATATTGTTATTCAAGGAAATATATTTTTTTAAATTTCATGAAGCTTTTGTTTGCTTTTCAATTTCATTTTGATATGTAACTATATCTAAAGCTAATTTATAAAAAATTTATTTTGAAATATGAGAGTGAAATATACTTATTATACTAAACAGGAACAAGGGAATTTAATGTTTGCTTCTTATGATTATAATTTTTGAAATGTCAACATTAGATCGTTGTCCTAATTTAAAACTATAAATAGTAAAGGAAATTTACTCATCGCCTAAAAAGTATGTTTTTTTCGGACTCGGATATTGACCAGTGGCTGCAAAAGCTTATTCTTGCGAAGCTGTGATCACCGTGCTCATTTGTCTGTTTTTTTGTTTTACAGATTATCTTCTAAACTTTAGCAAGCTTTTATATTACTAAACACCTACATTTTTACTACTTTATTCACATTGTCTCCTCCCTTTCCCATCGTTCAAACTATTTACTAATTTCTTCTACTTTCCTTTTGCGTTACATTATTTCTTTTATTTTTCCTTTTTCTTCCCAATCATTCTTCTTATCTATGAATTTTAAATATATTTCGCCCTAAGCCTCCAATCTGATGGAGGTTTTCCTCCATCAGATCGGAGGCCCTTCCTTAATCTGATGGAGATGTACTCAATCGCTTAAGGCGTATGCCGGGACGATTCCTAGCCTTCCATCCCAGAAATAAATTAAAATCTTCCGCTTTTTGCAAGTTGTTGATAGTTGAGTCATCTCAGTGGAAGAGACAACATGTGACAGTTTGTGAAATCATGTTTTTGTCTTATTTCGCTTTGCTTATGAACGAGATATGAGAAAGCCGTTACAACATAGCTCTTGAGTTCAGAGAAAATGACAATGAAAATGCACTGATGCATAATGTGCAGTCCCGTGCAGTACATGCTATCATTGCACATTTCTATGTAATGCAAAATGTCAGTTATCATAATTTGCACCCGCATGCCTCAAATGTAAATATGTAAACAGTGGTTCAACGAAAGAGCAAACATTACGACCTGAAACATTCGAAATATTTCGGAACTCGAAATATGGAGAAGTTCGAGTTGTGGGTTTCGCGATATGAAGGACGGTGTGTCCACTGAGTGTGCCAAAACCATTTCCCAATAGGCCTTAACGAACTGCCGTGCATTAGGACTTTTGATCCGTCCACTGTGCGGCAGGAGGCGACTCCACGCGCACTGGGCTGCAGGCGCCGACCGCTGTGAGTCATCGCCCAGCCGCCCTCCCTGCCCCGCCAGCAGACCCCGCCCCTCGGTGCAGCCCAACGTCACGTCCGCTGGCGGTGCTCTGCGTTCGACGTTGCTTGCGTCTTTTTGGGAATGATTTAGGTTACTCGAGTTCACTCACACACGTCCACTTGCTGAAGCAATGGGAGTGTTTCACATAATAATAATAATAATAATAATAATAATAATAATAATAATAATAATAATAATAATAATAATATTAATAATATTAATAATAATAATAATATTAATAATAATAATAATAATAATAATAATAATAATATTAATAATAATAATAATATTAATAATAATAATAATAATAATAATAATAATAATAATAATAATAATAATAATAATAATAATAATATTAATAATAATAATAATATTAATAATAATAATAATAATAATATTAATAATAATAATAATATTAATAATAATAATAATGTGTGTGTGTGTATATATTTGGTGTTATTGGGTCGGTAGTCCGACTTCGTCGGCTAGCTGCCGGAGTCCCCTCTGCCTGGGACTGGTTAAATTCCCATGCTTGGGGGGTAAGAGCGACATGAGGCGAACATGACGCATTCTCTTCACCGTAATTGGCAATATCCTCATATTTGAGCTTTTCTTCGTCACACAGCAACAGAAACTGGAACGATTTTAAAGGAAAGCTCCCAATCTATTTTTTCCTCGACCGGGAATCGAACCCCAGACCACAGTACAGGAAGCTAGTTCGCTGCCAATGAGCCATACCAGAGAATAATAATATTGTTGTTATTATTATTATTATTGTTGTTGTAATTGTTGTTGTTGGTGTTGATGTTGTTGTTGTTGTTATTATTATTATTATTATTATTATTATTATTATTATTATTATTATAGCAGGTACAGACTGGAACCTTGATGGGATATCGGTTAGAAGTCGTAGCTGTTTGTCCCTCGCTTTTATGTGATGTGACGCAATGGGTGTTACATTCCGCTGTTCCACGATCTGACAGGCCGCAAGTGGAAGTAGTGTTTAATATACTGTCCGTGGTGTGGAGGGTAACTGGCTTCGGTCGGCAAAAATTAAGGAAGTTCTAGAAATTGCCTCGAAGATTGCAAGACACTTTGCTTATGCGCCATGTGAGTCTTTAGAATAAAAAATCCAGAAAGGCACTTGTATTACTTCATATAATCACGCCGTTGAACCACACTGTTGCGATTGTCACTGTAGGTACCTTCCACGGTACGTCCGTATAGTAAATGTACTTCTCTTATGAAGAAATTTGGAAGAAGATATTACCTATCCCCCCCCAAATGCTAAGAAACTATAAAACAATAATGGGCATTTATATATAAACACTGGGAAGTTAACGTATTTTATAAAGAGCTGGTGGTTTTCTTATGAGATGAAAATAGTTGTGGTTGTGGTAGTGGTGATGATGGTGGTGGGTGGAATTAGTAATTTTTATTTCAAGTTATAGGCTATAAGGTAAATATATATTTTACGAGCTATTTTACGAAAGATTTAACTGTGTACTACATACTTGTTTTATGAGACTTTTCATAAACCGTTTTATGCACGTTTCATAAAACTCGTTTTATAATAAATCTCGCCGTCTGCAACAGGTATAACAAATACTTGTCGTCAACACTGCCAGGACATGCAAATATAAGTATTAAATATTTCTAATTTCAACATTACGTAAGTATCATTTACCAGCTTAATTAACGCGAAAATTGGGTACATAACTTTGTGCAAGCATTATTTCCATCAATTTTTTAATTCATTAGTATGAAATAACACAATTTTGTTCAACTTTTACTTTTTGTCTTTTGTCGCGCTACATAGTTTCACTGTGTGCGTCTCCGGGGCCGTGGCCAGACCAAATACGCCGCGGCGATCGTTGTGTCTCCGCCGAAAAAAAAAGTTCGGGTGACATTTCACAAGGAGTGGCTCCTCCACGTGCCCACTCGGGAACGTGTTCACCGCGGAAGATCCCAGATAATGAACGTATTTGCGCATGTTCCGTCGACGGGTTGACGAGTATTCTAATGGGCCATTTAAATAGATCCAAAGAACACGGTCGTGTTTGGTTGTTCAAGAGAGACTTCTCATTGGTGTTTTATAATACGAAGCATGTTTTGGAAAAATCTCATAAGAATTTGTTTTTCAAAACAAAATTTATTTTGACGTGAAAGAACATTTCTTGAACTATTTTTCTACATAGTTGTCACCATTGTTCGGACATTTGTCATAGCGGAAAACCAACTTTTCTATGCCTTCTTATTTATTTATTTATTTTACGTCAAAAAACAGTTGAAACTGCGTATGACGTGCTATGGAGAGAAGTGAATTCTGTGCACATTTTCAAAATTCTGTGATCCCTATACTGAGTCATATTTTACATAAATTTTGAAAATTTAAAAAAATCTCTCATGTAATAAAATCTATTTTCAAGGATAAATAAGCAATAAATTTTGGGCTCTTATCCATGATGTCCTTCGTCAAGGAATAACTCCTACCGCAACAACATGGAAACGATAATTAGAATAACTACATTTCCCAATGAATTCTAGAAGACGTGTACAGATAATGTAATTACATTTGTATCCAGAAGCAAAACAAGGGGCCATCTCAGCATTTGCTCAATGCATCAGGGAAACTGGACGAAAAACCTGCTCGATAGGGGGGTCATTGACCCGGAAGCTGTAGTACAATAGTTGTTACAGGTTGTTTATACTCATTTATACAGTCCAAATGATAAATAATGCATTATGTATCATTGTTAAAATTAATATTACTTTTCTTGTGATGCTCAGTATAGCCTCTAATTGTATGGAAACAGTTATGCAGCAGAAACGATTTCACTTTGGATTTAAACTTTTCTATTGAATTTAATCGTTTAATGTCATCTGGCAAAGTGTTGTAAAATAATGTACACGTATTGTATGTGAATTTTTGTAATGAGCTGTTGATACTGTCACCTGATGAATATGATTTCTACGTCGAGTGTTATAGTAATAGACATCGGCATTTTCTGAAAATATATTCCCGCCCTTAAGCAAGTCATTTTTGACAAAAACCACTGATTCGTAAATAAACAGACAAGGTAATGGTAAAATTCCTAGATTAATGAAGAGTGGCTTACATGAATCACGTGGGTGGGATTTGGTTATTATTCGTACAATTCTTTTTTGTAATCTAAAAGTCTGGAGCTGTAAGATGTATTTCCCCAGAATATTATGCCATATCTCAGGCGGGCATCTTCCTTTTAGGTTTTTAACACAACCTGATACTGGAGCCTCCGCCTCCATAGAAGGGCAATACACGACTTCATGTTGTCCAGGTAGTTTCCAACTTAATAGAGATTGGGGTCAGGTGGGGAAAAAGGTAAAATAATAACGAAATAGGCGGAAAAGGCCAGAAATAAGAAAGAAAACGCCATACAAAATGTGAAATGCCCAAAATAGGCATCAGCAGCTAAATTAGGCAAAAAAAGGCAAAATGAAAACTTGCTGAAACCACTCCAGAAGTACAATTACGTGATTCCAATTGTTAAAAGTCGTAAAATGGTAACAATTATAAAAAGGCATTTTGCAAACTTTCGGGATCTACTCATCACCAGGAGGCGGATTTTGATGACCTAAAACATCGCCAAAAATGATCAATAAAATTCTCTTAAAATGCTTTAAAATGCCCTAAAACCAAAGAAAAATGACGTAAAGATGACTGAAAAAAATCATTTCGGATTAACAACTCAAGCTGTTGGATATGTTTCAGAAGTGATCAAGGTTTCTTCCATTCGTTCGAGTGAACGCTAGGCTTCAAACGTTTGGTTTGGACTGTTTTTTTTTTTTACCAGGAAATCTGTCTTTAGAGTTATCCCGAAATCGGCCGAACCGGCAACGGCGCTAATATACGTCACAAGAATGACATTACAACGACTATCAAAACAATTTCGGAGCGAAGAAATGGAATAGACCATTGAGTAATATGTGAAGAATATTTGTTGCATCTCATAAATATTATTTGAAGCAACTACTATTAAAAATGGCGTAAAAATCGATGAAATCAACAAAAATGCCTTAAAAATGACGTAAAAAAAAAAAAAAAATAAAAATGGGTCAATTTCTTTTGTCATAACATAAAATGCATTTCTATACTAACCGGCATTGTTCTAAACTGAAAAGAAAAAATATTACATTTCATTCAAATTCGCCCCCTGTTCATCACATATTCTACCCAAGAGGCTGAATCTTAGTATTCAGTGGTGGAAAGAATGTTCTGAGTTCCACGTCCGTCCATAAACTGCACATTCTCTCTCCAGCTTTTGTTTTCTTGCGTGTTCGGCTTGGAGAAACGAGATCAACCTGATCCTGGATTTTGTAGACATATGAGGCTGGCGACGGAGCACAGGACGTTTCTGCCTTCATTTCTAAGAATTTAACACGTATGTGCAATTCTCCATAAAAAGTTTCACACTGTTTACCCTTCCACATTGTTTAAATATGCCAGTTTTATATGTATGTATGTGTGTGTGTGTATATGTGTATGTGTATGTGTGTGTGTATATATATATATATACACACATATATATATGTGTGTATATATATATATATACACACACACACACACACACACACATATATATAATCAGGTTGTTAAAATTGGTTGTAACGCAGTCGATGGGGAGCTATAAGTGGGTCCACTTCGTAATAATTGAAATAAAGATTTGATTTTTGTATTTTGTTTATTTTGGTATTAATATTAAAACCTTAAGTTAATCGCCTCCACATACATAGGGAAAACTTTTGGTGGTTCAAAATTCACGAAATTTTCGGAAAATGTTTGTTTTTTCTGTAATAACTTTTTAATTGTTGATCTTTCTACATAATCTTTGCACGATTTTACAAATTAAATAGATTTTTCTTGATCTTGTAAGAGTATTTGGAAAATTTCTATAAATTTTCAATTTTTTTCTTAAGTTGCCTCGATTCACTGTATTAATTGACTATAATATAGTAGTTTTGGGTTCCTAAGGTAATTATAAATAAATAGAAATTAAATATAAATATTTTTTGATACCGTAGTTGAACTCCCGTGGTAGGAGACCGATACGTCCTGCCAACAAAGAAGATGTAGTTACATCAAACAAGCATTTCAAAAGAATAAAATAAAACATTCTTCTTCTTCTTCTTCTTCTTCTTCTTCTTCTTATTATTATTATTATTATTATTATTATTATTATTATTATTATTATTATTATTATTATTACTTCAGGAGTGTGTACGTGTAACTTGACTGTTACAGACGGACAAACGTTTTGTCTTCAATCAATTTTTCTGTATGAATGACCCACGGAACGTGGGTTCAAACAACACAACGTATTTGAGAAAGTAATTTACTATATTAAGGAAGATTTATCCACTTTTTTGTAACCAGAGCCCGGGCAATAGCAGTTTTCCTGTCGAACAATTCGCTGCATACTGGTGCACGATCACAATACTATCTCTTCTTCGGATGTAAGGGCGAGAATATAAATATAGAAAAAAAATTGATGTTCGCAGATTGTGATATTAGGTCTTAGGCCAAAGAACTTCTTGGGCACTCATTTTCTGATCGAAAATTCAACGTCGTTTTGGTATTGTATTCTGTAGTATACAAAGAGAGGAAAAGTGAACAAAGAGAGGAATATAATGAGGTTTGAATTTGTCGTGTCACATGATTTAATAAATTGTGATACGACAATTATTTTACTTTTATTTATAAGGTATCTTTCATGTAAGATAAAAAAGTTAAAACAGATAAAGAATTTGTTTCTAAATATTGTAATAAGTTGTGAAGTTCATAAATTTTGAATTTTGTACACAATTGAGATGATTGGAAATGGCATTTCGAAAAGGAATAATGCATTGATATTGGATTTTCCAGTGTTTGAATACCGGCAGCGAACAAGAGTGACTTACGCTGTAACGGTCAGTGTAATTTCCAACGTCTAGAGAAAATGCTGACTACCGCCACCGCTAGAAAAAGCAACGCTGGAATAGATTTGCAGCGAATAGTGATCAACGATCGTAATAAAGAGATACAACGACATGACATTCCAAATTTGCCACGAAGGAAATGGGATAGTAATTGAAACGATATTCCATTGCATACGACCACTGAATTATATTTCTTGTGATTTTATTCGCAGTAGGAGCGAAGGGGAAAATGACCTAAATGATGCGAAACATTAAATTTCAATTATAGTGCAATGATAAGAAAGCAAGAAAAAAATACTTTGTGGGGCATCTGCAATAATTAAGGTAAATGTATCTTTTTATCTGCTACTGCCTCAAAAAACCTACGACTTCCACTGTGATAAAGGAGATTTTAATCACGCCCCCGTTGTGAGTACAGCGGGACATATTTTATCAACGATTCCATTACGCGAACGATGTGCACGTGATAGTAATACATGAAATGTCGTCTCCTCAAACGAGTACCGTAAAGGCTCAGGTGTCGCATCAGTCTAAACAGAATTTGCAAGGACGTTTACAACAGGTAACAGACGCATCATCACGCCACCTCACACGCGCTCCCCACGAGCAGAAGATGGCGCGCAGGGAGGTGTCAGAGCAGATTGTGTGTGTGTGTGTGTGTGTGTGTGTGTGTGTGTGTGTGTGTGTGTGTGTGTGTGTGTGTGTGTGTGGCGGTGGGAGTAGGGGAAGGCGCAGAGCTGCACGTGCCACACCAGATGCACGCCCGCCGGCTGCCGTCTCTGCAGGTGGCGTTGTTATAGATTGAGGTTTTAGAGCGCCTCTACTGTCTTGGCAACGGAGAGATAGAATGGCATGGGAATGGTTGGAGAATGTACGCAAATGGACGGAAATGAAGGTGAAGAATTGGAAAGAGATGAAAGGGAAAGGAAAGGGAAGATCGTGCGCCCGTGGTCTATTTTGTTGGGTGATGTCATAACTTAAATAATTATTCTAGGAATTAGTCTTTAGTCTATGGTGATGTACAGGATGAGTCACGTAACTTTAGCACCTCCTGTAATTTTTGAACTGTTGAAGTTATTGCATTGTAGTTTTCACGGAAATGCATGAGGGAATGGGCCTAATTAATGTATGTATTGATTTCTATTTTATCACTTGTATTTTACGAGATAATCCCTTTGTTTCAAATGGAACTATACATACCTCTTCAGTTTCTCTCTCTCTCTCTCTCTCTCTCTATATATATATATATATATATATATATATATGTAGTCATATGTTTAGACAAACTTTTTTTTAGAGTAATATTGAATTTTTGCGTCTCATATTTAACGGATATTTTGAATGTATCGTCTACCAGGTAAGGTCACGCTGCGCCCTTCCTGCTAACAAGCGCTCGGGGCATTACAATGTCCGTGCAATACGAGTTGCAAAAAGTTAAAATTACTTGAAATATGCATATCTAACATATGATAATATGCATATCATTGAATTCGTCATTTTACGCTTATATAAGGGCTAGATAGACTAAAGAAATATGTATAGTTGTATTTGAAAAAACAAAGTAACCTCAATATCTCGTAAAATACAAATAAAATGAAAATGAATAATTGTATAAACTAGCCTTATTCCCTCATGTGTTTCAGTAAAAACTAAATTGCAATAACTTCAACCGTTAAAAATTGCAGGAGGACCTATAGGAGGAATTGTAGGAGCAAAATCCAGTTCAACATTGGTGCTTGGGATAACGAAATCGTGTTCGATATCGATGCGCGGAGTAGCGAAATCAAATCCAATGTGAATGTGTGGAATTGAGAAATAGAGTTCGATATTAGTGCTGGGTATAGCGAAAATATCACGCCGATTCCGATACTAGGGATTAAAAATCGAAACTATTTATACCAATAAGGTAGAATCGAAAAAAGTCGATGGCGATAATAGGCATAAATGAAACAAAAGTATCGATATTGAAGTGGTAAGCACCGAAAGTATTGCAACGCCTCTTCCTCGCGTTGGAGGAAGGGGAGGGGAGGATGGCTGGCGTTACTTCTCCATCCAGGGTTGGGCAGCATTTAAATTCTGGTATTTGAAATTCGTAGTTTAAAGATATTTTGCATTTGAATAACTGTATTTTGAGTTTTTTAATATATTTTGGAGGGCCGCCAGTGAATAATCTCATTGAAACAAAATTAAAAGCTTCTTTCATCTGTTGAATTGGAATTCTCTTCTTTTTTAAATGATACATATAAAACATTAAAAATGCTGGACAATTATCTGACATAAAAAAGCGTTTATTCGTTGCAACCCTAATTTATGTTCATCCACGTCAGTTGAATGACTGCTTTCCTTTGATCGTTTTATACATTCAGCAAATAGGGGTTTAAAGCCAGATGATATATTTGAAAAACTAATCGTTTTAATAGGAAAGTCCGTTTATTTGTGTTAGACATATTTTTTATATCATTTTATATTTGAAATTATATTTAATTTTATGTTTTTATATTGTTAAATAGAGTAGAACAATTTGAACAATAGTTATTTACTTATTTTTAGAAAATTATTTTTTTTCTTTTATTATTTAATTAATATTTTTAATTTAAATTTCAGAATTTTGTTGCAATAAAAAAGTTATGTATTTGAGTATTTGAAGTATTTTAAATACGTAAGTATTGAGCAAATCAAAACCTAAGTTTTAAATTATTAAATTTTGAGTAAGTATTTAAATACTTAATTATTTATTTAGAATTTAAGTACTTATTTACAAAGTATTTTGTCGTAGAATTTAAATACTTTGTATTTAAATGTACAAAGTATTTCGTTGTAGAATTTAAATACTTTTATTTAAATACAAAGTATGTTTAGAATTTAAATATATTTACAAAGTATTTTGTCGTAGAATTTAAATACGTATTTACAAAGTATTTCGTTGTAGAATTTAAATACTTTGTATTTAAATGTACAAAGTATAAGAATTTAAATACTACATTTAAAGTATTTTGCCCAACCCTGTCCCCACGTATGCGCCATCCCGCGTGGAAGAGTCCGGGCCCAGCGGCGGCTGCCGCGCATCCTGCCTGATTCTGACACGTGGCGGCGGAGAGGTAATGGCGGCCGTAATTAGAGGTAGGGAGGTCGCGCGGTGCCGCGCCGAGAAATCACGCTCTCGCCCTCTTTGCCTCCTATCGGGAGGGTGGGAGGGTGGCTCCGGGCCCCGCCCTGGCACCCCGCCAACCTCCGACCGCACAAGACCCTCCGCTACAAAAAGCCGATGCGGTAATGTTATTCGCCAGATATAACGCGCTACCATATTTTACCACGAGATATTTTTTTGTTGGCTCCCGTTATGTGCGGAGGTTTTTTTTCCTTCCTTTTTTGTAATTCTTTACTAAAAAAAGAATCGGGCAGAAAATTAAAATTAAATTGCAGCCGTCGTTAACGTCATTAACTCATAACAAGTACTTCGAGATTTAATTAATTCTTGCTCTCCTGGAAACTGAACGGGCCGCTGGGTCAGGGCGCGCTTCGTGTAAAATACTTGGGATAGTATGCGTAAGGTCTATGGTATGGTGGTGAAAGCAGGACACAGAAATGCACCGTATTCATGAAATTAGATTTCAGGAAAGAATTGTACGAACAGTAAGCAAATCCCAATAAGTAATCGATAAGGTTTTTCGTTCAGTTCCCGTGATACTTGTAGTATATGCTCAGATGGCTCCTTGAATTGCTTCTGCACTTTAATGTAACCTCACTATCTGGGGACAGTCTCTTAACCTGAGTATTCTTGTAGTTATCCTCGTTTTCCACGTTATCTTCACAGTGAGTAAAAGCCTTCACGGAGGGCATGATGAGGGAGGGATAAGGCAAAATCCGTTGCTGATTGGGCTTTGCCAATAGTTTTTATTACTCGTGGTAGAATATTTTCTTACCAATTCTTACCAAAACTCTTATTTCTACCTGTATTTATAATTCAAATAATAATAATAATAATAATAAATAATAATAATAATAATAATAATAATAATAATAATAATAATAGTTATTATACACACATTAGAATAACCCTACCACCCCCCAAGTTTATCATTTTAATTAATTTTTATTTACAATCTCACCCTTTTCATTTAATTTCATTTTGGCTAGCTCGGCTTTGAATTTTATTTTTACACTTCAGGTTCGCTATATTTTTACTCGTTCTCAGGGCTTCTTTACGATACTTGATACCGTGGGCCTGAAAATTCATTGCATGTCCGAGTATTCGGCTGAGAGAATTTACATTGGGGAAAATTAGTATTGGTGACTAGATCTTACAAAACCTCAATATTTTGAAACGAAAATCACATAAAGACATTATTACAGAAGTGCAAAATTGGCTACTGTAGTTTAATTTTGAATCTTTTCGTTCTTATGCTTTAAATTCATAAATAATGACTTTGAAACACGTGACAAAATTATATAACCCAATAAATTCTTAGATTCACACACATTTTTACAGATCTCCTCCTTTACACATGTTCGAATCCGTTCTATTTTTAAAACTTAATATCTTTCTACTCTGGCCATTTTAAATTTATTCTTTAATTAATAAATTTACTAATTATCAATCTATGACAATCTTGGCCTTGCATATCTGATATGAAAGTTCTCTGTAACTCCTTAAATATACGTATCACTTTCCTTTTTAAAGTTCCTTCGGTAAGCAAGGCCGCTGTCGTCCCTGGTTACTCGAGCACTTCTGTTTTCGCTCACAACTCCATCCATTCTCTTCTCACACACGTAACATTAATGTCCCTTTCATCTCATCTCAAACTAACATCCGATTACATGTTTACGACACTCACAACATAGATTTTAACTTACTCCCTTTCGATTCACGAACTGTTCATATCTACCTTCAGTAAACGTTTTAGACTACCCATATATTTTCTTACTATCAACCGCGATCTCCTCACACACGTATGTTCATCATGACCACTAACGTCGTTCATTCTTACGCACACATCTTTCCCCGCTCACGTCTCACAGCCACCTGCCAGTTTTTCCGTCCTCAATAATACTTTTTTATTTTTTAATATTTATACTTACTTATTCCAATTACTTTTCTATTATTTGGATGCAATACTGATTCACAGTCACTTCGCATGTTGATGACCCCACTTTCTTATATTCTAACAATTTTTGAATATTAAATATAATTTAGTTTTAAAATGAATATTTCTTTGTTATGAAATATAAGCCGACCTGGATGGCCGAGGTGGCTAAGAGCGAGTACCGACTCAGCGCTTCGGCCCGAAGGGTCGCGGGTTCGAGTCCCGCCTTGGGAACGGTTGTTTGTCCCTTGACTTTGTATGTGTTGTCGCGGGGGGCCTCGCGTTCTGCTGACCCCAAATAAGAGGAGCCCGAAAGCGTGTTGGTCTAGTGTATGGTCGAATATGCGTCCCATCAGGACGTGAAGGGTAACAGGCTATTGGCTGGATAAAAACCCTAGAAAAAAAATATAATTGAAATAAATCAATTTATAGAGTTTAATTGATCTAAATCCTCTCGTTTCCTCTAACTAGATTACTTTACTATTATATCTCCCTTTCCTTTTGTAAAATAAATAAATTTAATGTCATTGAGATGAGATGGCTCAGAGTGCCCCTGCAGCGAGGGGTAGTTCGAAATCTACGTTATCTCTCGTAACCGGAATAGGACATTATAATTCATAACCGGAAAAGGGATGGGGAAGGAACTCTACAAAGGGATGTGCATAAGTTTATTAAAAATCCGGAGCGGATGTTTAAGATACATGAACGAGATAACAAAAATGTTGAACGTATATCATCGATCATATTTTAGAACAGCGCGGGTCAAAAAAGAAAATAAATTTATTCCTCAGTCAGAGTTACCCAGCAACAATAATTTTAATGAGAACATTCTAAATTGGTATGATATTTGTTTGAAAAAGCATTTAATTGCCTAATCTACCGTCCGAATTATTTTACTGATTTCACAAGTACCAGGAAAACAACACTCAGGCGTTATTATAAGTATATTCATCAGGTCACAGAATTTTTGCAAGAGAATCGCTAAGCCCCTTTCTATCCATTATTGAAAATTGAGTACCCACGCTCTGCAATTCTCTCTTGGTCTGTAATCTCACGGCTATTGCGATCCAGAGTGCAGGATAGTTATCCAATCCTGGGATATTTTGCTCCATTTATCGTACTTATGTTGTTCGTAAGTTCGCTACACGTAAACCTGAAGTGAATATATATAGACCTCTTTTCGATCCATCACTGCGTGTATTTCAATTTAAACGTGTAATTTATTCCGAGATTGTATGTACGCTGTAATGAGCAACGATTCTACACGAGACGCAAAAAAGCTACTTCATTTGCCACTTTAAAGGGCGCCGCCTCCTGCTAATGCATTACATCCAGGAAATGGCACGAAATCCACCCGACTGCCGCGCCGCCGTAACTGCTTCAGCCCCGAAGTACAAAGACCCACGAAATCCCATTACGGCGAAACGTACAGCTCCCACAACCACTGGTGTAAAGATGCGTTGCAGGGATCTCTGTAGGAAAGTCTCCGCAAAAGTGAGGCTTATTTATGCCACTGTCCACGCAATCGCATTTTACTCGTTGTGGAATGTCGGCGGAAATTGAAAAGAGGAAAGAGATTTTCGGTTCTATACGCGAATGTAGCGAAACGCTGTTAGGTGGTGATAGTAGTGACTAGGAAGATTTCGGAGGCAGAAGCAGAGAAATTGAGAAACGTAACATGCAACTTGCAACATGCAACAAAATTGTCTGACCCCGCTGAAAGATGGTTGGTTGGAGAAAGGAGATTGTAAGAATTGAGAGTTGCAGTAGCTGTAGGAGAGAGAGGGATGTTATAGTGATGTTGTAACAATAAATGAATCAAGGCAAATCTTTTAAAATGAGTACAGAAATTCACTAATTTGATAACGATGTTAAACGAATGCTAAATTTTAAGGCGAACATGATTTTTTGCGGTCGTTTGCTCCAACTCCACCATCAGGCAACCTCAGAGGCCCGTTTATTTTTATCTTCCATTGGAGGCAGAAATAACGTTCCTCGTCCTATCCTCTCCCCTTACACACGCACTTACACTAACATGCACTACACTACCACATATTCAGGGAGACCGGTCGGGAGCTTACAGTTTGTCCCGGCTGGGGCGGTGCCCCGTTGATGGGAGAGTCCTGGTGAGGGGGAAACCCCACTAGCCGACGGTAGGTCGGCGCCGGATCTCGCCATCCAGCGGGGAAAGATCACCGCCATCTCCTGATAAAAAACATGCACTACACTAATGGGACTAATGACCAAAGCAGTTGACGCGCCCGGAAACATCAATCAATCAAACCTGAAAAAATAGTGGCAGGATTTTGGACAAGAATAAGATGAAGACGAAAATAAATACTCTCAGCTGAGTTTAGATTTTGGTGGTTGAAAAAGTTGAATTGTATAACATGGCAAGGGAAGGAAAAATCGTGCGCGGTCCGTGACCCGTTCGATAGTGTACAGCTTCGTCATACACTGGGGGTTGATCAGAGAATCCACGGAAAATTACCGATCAGAGCAGCTAGCCGCTAGAATTCTCCTCCAGCATAGTGCCTGAATTCGACCTAGCTAGGAAGCTAATGTCAAAAAACCTGCCACCACCACCACCACCACCACCTGGATCGGATCCGTAGAAGTTTCCGATCAGATGCACTGCCATGGCAACAGATGATGCCCTGAGCCACGTTTGCCTATTGCAGTTGGTCTATTGGTAAATGGTCATTCAAATACATCGTAACCTATATTTATTTCCGAAATGATACCCATTGTGAAGTAACAGGTTCTATACTTACGTTTTTTAATGTGGCATCTGTGGGTAGTATCTCCAAGATGAAATTCGGCACGACTTTTTGCGATTTTCTTGGTCCTGCCGCAAGATGTAGCATGATCGCCACCGTATCAAGCAGTGCTGCAGAACAAGCGACTCTAGCGGCAGGACTGAGAATGACGCAAAACGTCGTGCCGAATTCCATCTTGGAGATACTACCCACAGATGCCACGTTAGAAAATCCCAAGCATATACATAGATTTAGTTCGCTCTATGCGTATGCAGGATATTGAGGCTGTAGGTGCATGCGCTTGGCGTACTAAGTACGGGTACGATTGCGACTTTGTGTGTGTGCTCGTGAGAGAGTTCCTTTGTCTGAACGTCTTGTGTGGGGGCATAGGCGATGGGGAGGTGGCTGCGGCGCCTGTGCCCCGGGGCGGCCATGCTTTATTCACGACCGGCGCCTCCGCCGGCGCCACCGCAACACGACGCTCCGCTCCGGCAATAGAGAGCGCCGCCGTCGCCCTCCTCATGTCACCGCTGACACGAGCCAGCGCCGTTTCAGCCGCGCTCTCAATCACGTTTACGTCGCCACTTCAGGAACCGAGGTTCCGTTGCTTGCAATTCGATTCAATGATGCCTTGTTTTCCGTGGCGAGGCTCAGGATATCACGCCTGGTCTTCCGCCTGAACACGCGAATTCCACTATTCTCCCTTCACCGTTTAGCCGAGGAAGGAGGTATTATTCGGGTGACGAAAGAGGCGTTTGAATGTTGGTCGTGGGGTTCTTTGAAGGTGGAGGATCTTTCATTACTTTAAACTACTAATTAATACAGGGTCTTTGACACCACTGTACAAGACTGTTCAAGACATGTTGCAAAAGTACAGCATCATTGTTGTCAGATATTACCCTCCGAAACTTACAATCGTCAGGAAATAAAATAAAATAGCTCTTTTAAGCACATTAATTGTCATTAATGTGTTAATGATATTAATAAATAAAAAACCGAAAATTCAAGTGAGAACCCTGTGGTGCTCCCGATGTAACTGATTTTGCACGAATTGTTTTTTGTACTTTAAATACCTGTTAAATAAGTTAAAATCCAATTGAATAACAATTGATTAATATTTAATGAAGTCAATGTGGGTAACATTAGTTCAATATTTATATAATCAAGTAATCATTTATATAAAGCTTTCGAAAAATCAGTATAAAGCCCGTAAACGTGATAACATTTGTCTAAAGCAGATTGAACTTCTTTTGTATGCAATAGCAAATTTGTAAGTGTAGACCTAATGATAATAAATCCATGTTGTTGCTCAATTTTATTGGGCACAAATTAAAGTATCAAACAGACGAGTACGATGCTTTCAAAAACGTTTGCAGCAGTTGGTAATCTGATGATAATCTGTCTATAATTACTAAGATTTCTATTTCCCTTCTCAATTTTTGGAATGATGTAACTGGTTTTCCAATTCTAAGGAGATTTTTCTGTTGATAAGACTTATTAAGAAGTGCAGACAGAGACATAGCAAATGCAGAAGCAACATCTTTCGAAAGAGTATCAAGGATACCATTAGAACTAGTATTATAAGAAATTTTCAATTTTTTTTGAAAGTTTATTCAACACCACTGTATGTCTTACATTTATATCAAATTCAGTTATGACACTTGTAACAGTACTCGCTTGAGTCTACAATCATGGACGTTAACAAAAGGGTTCATATCAATTAATAGAGATGGATGTAATCTATCACAATTTATCCTAGGATCAAGATTTTTTTCACAGTAAAATTTAAGTTATACACAAAACATAATCTAATAATTCTGAATAAATATGTACTATTTTATTAATTTGAAAGAAGTTATTTAGACTTCATCAAGTTGAAACTATCAATGCCTGTTCAAAAGTGTTTGGTAGACAATCAATGCCAGCAGCAATGCCAATTTCACTATTGACACTATTCCAATTTACTCTAGACAAAATATAGTCTCCCATGTTAATAAAAGAATATAAATTCACTGAAAGACCATCGTTTATATCAATACAATGATGAATATCGCCTATGGTGAGATAGGATGGATATAAACAGTAGTGTTTTCTTTGGATGTGCAAGTCGGCATGGGCTAAGTGTTATCGCCTCATAATATTTCTTAATTTAATTTTTAAAACAAGCACCAAAGAATGAGAAAAGCGTCGAAAATGTCTTTTTAATAATTTAATATATATTATACCAATCTATGCAATAGAAAACGAAACATCCTCATTGTTGTTATTTTGCATCTATCATTCTTCCAACATTATAATGTAAAATATATAAGAAGTTTATTTACATAATTCAATTTTACTCTAAATATGTAAGTGAAAAGAGTCGTGTGGGGGTTAACACTTTCCTTCACTGCCAACGCCCTAGGTCCAGAGTGAGGAGACGCCATTGGATATAAACAAAGCCTAATATGCTTAAAATTACCTAGAGTCCCTTGTTCATGTATGTATTCATAACCCTTTCCACTAACTTCAATAAAGTGCTATTCAGGGACCTAAGTACAGCTATGACAACTCCGCCTACCCTCTCTTTGCCAGTAAAGTTTCCAATTCTACCTAACATTAATAAGAAGTTATCATTAAATAGAAAAGAAGGGTAAACATAATCTTCGTTCTACTCCTCGCCACAAGAAGACATAAACTCGACATTCTGCAAATTTGAAGCAAGAAGGAAGTGTGGAATTCTTGTTTTTGAAATGTTCTTCCTTTCTTCTATGGGGATAGAATCTTCCTGAATGCGCGTGTTCAGCGAGGGTGCATTTGGAGGGGCAGGGTTCTGCTCCACTGTGGAGGCGGCGCCGACGCCGTCGCCGACGCCGTCGCCGACGCCGTCGCCGACGCCGTCGCCGTTGCGACGCTCGGATGGCTCATTCCGCTCCGGCGCTAGCGCCTCGTAAATATTTACGTCGCGTCCAAAACGCCCTTCATTAGGGTCGGAGAGGTCTGTGAAGAAGGTGTGGGCGAGCGGTCGCAGAACAAGGTGGAAGTGCAACGAAGATGCGCTACCCGCTACAGAGAGCGGGAATGGAGAAGAGGAGAGGGAGGAGGAATGGATCGGTTGGTTGGTTGATTAGTGATTCCGGGCGCGTCAACAGCTAGGTCATTTTCCCTTCAGTGTAGTGCATGTTTTTTCCTCAGGAGATGGTGGTGACCTTCCCCGCTGGATGGCGAGATCCGGCACCGACCTACCGTCGGCTAACGGAGTTTCCCCTAACCAGGACTCTCCCACCAGCGGGGCACCGCCCCAACCGGAACAAACTCTAAGCTCTCGAACGGTCCCCCAGAATATGTGATAGTGTACTGCAAGTTAGTGTAAGTGTGTGTGTAAGGGGAGAGGATGGGACAAGGAAGAGGAAGGACAGATCGCGCGCGGTCCGTGGCCCGTTTGTTAGGGTACACTTCCGAACAGAGCAGTCGGCCGCTGGAATTCTCCTCCAGACAGCGACGCACAGAGGAGGAGTGACGACTGAATGGGAGGAGGAGCAGGAGGTGGAAGAATTGTGCGAAGGCGGTAGAGGGTTGCGACATAGAGGAAAGAGGATACTATACCGCCTTTCTCTATACCGGTAGCTGTTGCTCAGTGCATCAACTGATGTCACTGCAGTACCTCTGACCGGGAGGTCCTAAGTTCGATTCCTGACGGCGGCAGGATTTTCGACACTAGCTTTTCAGCTAGGTCGAATTCAGTCGCTGTCTGGAGAATAATTCTAGCGGTCGGCTGCTCTGATCGGTAGTTTTCCGTGTTTTTTCCGATCAACACCAGGCGAACGCCCGAGCAGTATCCTACCAAATGGGCCACGGATCGCGCGAGATCTGTCCTCTCCTCTTACACACACACTTACACTAACATGCACTACACTACCACATATTCTGGGAGACCGATCGGGAGCTTAGAGCTTGTTTCGGCTGGGGCTGTGCCCCGCTGGTGGGAGAGTCCTGGTTAGGGGGAAACCCCACTAGCCGACGGTAGGTCGGCAGCGGATCTCGCCTTCCAGCGGGGGAAAATCACCGTCATCTTCCGAAAAAACATGCACTATACTAACGGGACTAATGACCAAAGCAGTTGACGCGCCTGGAAACACGAAAAAATCAATCAATCAATCAATCAATCAATCAATCAATCCTTTTCTATGGTTGTGAGATAGCTGTGAAAAGATCAGTGGGAGGACGGCGCGAAACTGGAGGACACGGGAAGCGTTGAGGGAGAAGAGGGCCACACGGCTGGAATTGATCGCTAAAGCGCGAGTTGTTCTGCTGAGACGGAAGTGTAAAGACAAAATCCCTTTAGAGAGAGGATTTGCGAGGGGAGCGTGAGGGATGTTGAATTGCTTCGTTGGCAATTTACTTCCGAGATTTACAATTGTTTGCTGGCCGGGTGGAACATGAGGATCCAGTGCAGAACACTGCGTATGCGATTTAATTGGCCTTCAAGTTCGCTTTTATTACGAATCTGAATGAGAGTACGCTCGTTTACTTACATTTCAGTCTCCTGATTAAGTAAACACTTTATCGTGAAAGGACTCTACATTCACACCATCTTCCAGTGGAAAATGTAATCTGTCCACACAGATGTTGCTCTTTTATTGTCCTTTTAGATTTAGGTGGAAGATACAATTCGTTCATCGCTATTGTAAAGGCCTGCTAAATTACATGGACGTTATTTGCACGCAAGTAGCATGAAATATTTAAACTGAAAGAATTATGGGCAAACTGAGAGACGGAACGGAGGCGAGAGGTCTCTCATAATCGATTTCATCGATATCTCATCGTTATATATCAAAATCGATACCTCGTTTCAAAAAACATGGAATTGGAAATCAAAAAGAGATGGCACTCACCTCACGTCATCAGATACCTCAGGCCATTGCCTGTCGATGGCATCACATTTTTCAGCCACTGAAAGATATTCCTAATTTGGAAATTTCTAGATTCATTTTGTCTGCAGCTTATTCTTCCGTAAGTATTCAGTTTTTTCAGAAGCAGTTCAAGTTCCTACGGTGCTGTAATTTATCTTTGCTCCTCAGACCGTGATGGCACTCGTAATACCAGATTGATGTGTTCTGAGTCGAAAGTAGTTCCTTCTTATCTTGAGGGCAAGCTATAACAATGTCTCGCTTAGATATCTGCGCTGCAGGTTTGCTAACAAATCTCAATAATATTGTAATTGATATTTTTTCTAATCAGCTATTTCCAACATTATTTGTTCGACTGATACTTAGGTCACTCTCGACGATAAAATCTCCCTTCTTAAACGGCATGTTTCTGTACAAAATCGTGCACAGTTTATTACAGAAGTATCTGTTAACTAAACTTGGATCTAGTCATCTCCTCCCAAAACCGAGCAGACCTGCTGTCTAGGGGGATAAAACCCTACATACTTAAGTATACCCACGTTTGGTGTCATGGTCCTAGTTCTTTATCTTAGGAATCTTTCTTATGACCTAATCAACGTACACACTCTAATCAACCAATTTATGTTTTAAGTGTAATACCAAATTTAATTTCTTACTTAAATAACGTGCTTGCTCATTTTATGGATCTGATAAAAAGATTCGTGTTATGGCATACATCCTTCGGTTTGTCCTATTGATTATGGCTTGCATCTCAGTAGAAAAGGAATTACGACTTTTCATTTCTGATAATAAACGACTTTCTGTTACCTAAATCAACATTGCAGAATTTTAATGTGTTCGAATAGTACAACGTGCTGCTAACAGACTGGAAGGTACTTGCTAATTACCAAGACTGCCCCAACGAAGGCCGCATTTCAAATACCGTTCGTTCACAATGATGGGTGCCTGCGTGTAGGAGGCACTTTTAGTATGATTAGTAAAATGTATGGTGTAAACTTCGCTTGCAGAATCAAGTTTTCCAATGTTCATTGATAATGATTTGTTGAAGGTGACGCCTATTATTTTAATGAAAGATATTTATTTAATTATGGACATTCATAAACAGAAGAAAGACAAAAGTTTATAATTTTAATTACAAATTTACTTACCACATTTGCTGAAATTGCAATTAAGTATTACTCCTACTGCTCCTTCATTAAAAAATCCACGCAAGTGTGTACTTGGAATGTATTTCAGAAGAGAGGGGACAACTACTTTCAGAGGCTCCACTCCATTGTAAATATATCTGACATTTTTACGTCAACTTAACATTTCGATTATGTGATGATGTTTCCTGATCTCTGTTCAACACCACTGCATTGCTTATGCCTGTGCCTTCCTACGAGGTCCTTGACTCTAGCCTCCACTTCGTAGCTGCGCTGTGGCTTGTAAGCCCTTTAAGGTTGAGATCTAAATCCTGCCGCTTGTGATTCGTAAGCCCGTAGCGATAATTGAACACTTTTGCAGGGAGGTATGGTGGCGGCCAGATGGCAATCACATTGCCACTCTTAAGCCCATTAAGGATCTTTCTCCCCCTGGCATGCAGGCAAATACTTTCATCCCGCACATTCTTATAATATTCGAACAGACAAATTCACGTGTAAATGAATTCTCACAAATACTGAAGATGCTATTGTCACGTTTTCTCGTAAGTTTCATACCTCTAGAGGATAATGGTGCATTCGGAGGTAGACAATTCATTCAATTCATCTCCGATCGAATCAGGGATGTTCAGATAACGTCAATGTTTAGCTGCCTTCTTACATATAAGTAGTTCATGCGACGTGAATTGAGGGAAAAACTTCGTAATATACAATTCTTAGAATTATTTACACCCAGTGATTGTTGAATTATTACAATTAGAACATTGCAATATCATATGAACATGAAACTTCAATCAGTCAGATATTGAATACAGTGTGACGTTTCACCGGTCCATACTTCAACATTCGAAGAATATTCAATATAGTATAAGGAAAATTCTTTCACAAAGTGTGTGCACATCATACTACATTTACCAACACATTCAAAATCGTTTCAAAATTACCGCTTTTTAGCAACTCACAATTTCTCATCATTCATCACTAACTTACATAGAATTCTCTCACTTGTTTTTCTAATATAAACAAAAAACCTTGCTATAGTGATATACACACGACGAACAATATTGATAAATTCTGTCTGAAACGTCACAACAGCACCATCTCTAGTTTTATCTCACATGAATATATTGACAAAACCTTGTAAATTTGTTGGCTTGGGAAATGTAATTTAAAAGAAAAACATAATAAACTACTTTTATTCCACTCCAGTCTATACGTCTTTAAGGAACTCCTATCTGTACGATATTGCTATATATCTCGTAGAATCCCACTTCTTTACAGGAACATAAGGCTTAGCTCCGAGGCTTAAAATTCTGCCTTCCGCTACAAAAACCAGTCTGCGTCCATCCACTCCGAATGAGGACGTAGGATAGTGGGCGTCCCGTACGTTGTACACTTTTATAACCTTCATTTGCAAATCAAAACAAGTCAACCGGTCTCGAGAATAAGCCATATTTATACCTACGCGTCGAAGCCTGATCGTTTTGTTTTCTTAACATCCAAAACCCGTTTGAGATCGTCGAGTCGAATTAATCTTGGGAGGTGGGGGCATCGCGGCTGCATAAAAGCAATGCACTTTTCCCCTCCGCGTCACACTGGCTCCAATATCTCAACAGGAATGTAGTTGCCTTCGCATCGTCGTCGACTGGGAGGTTTTCGAGTTCGAGTCATGACGTTGGCCGAAATTTGACACAGCTAATTATCTGCGGGAAGCTTATCGACCTGATGCTCGGATCAGAAAATTTCCGTATTTCTCCGATGACGGCCAGGTGAAAGCCGAAGCAGTACCCTCCCCCCCCAAACAAAAGGCCACGGACGCCCCTTATCTTCCCTTCCTTACAGAGAGGGACACACACAGACAGAGACAGAGACACACACGCACAGACAGAGACAGAGACACACACGCACAGACAGAGACAGAGCACACACGCACAGACAGAGACAGAGACACACACGCACAGACAGAGACAGAGACACACACGCACAGACAGAGACAGAGACACACACGCACAGACAGAGACAGAGACACACACGCACAGACAGAGACAGAGACACACACGCACAGACAGAGACAGAGACACACACGCACAGAGACAGAGACACACACGCACAGACAGAGACAGAGACACACACGCACAGACAGAGACTGAGACACACACGCACAGACAGAGACTGAGAGACATTTCAACCTACATGCACCAAACTACCAATCATGTCGAAAGCTTACAGCTTGTTTCAAATGAGACAGTTCTCCACTGGTGGAGATGCCTGGAATAGAAAAGTGGAGATAGCTGAACTTAGAGCATCAGTTAAAATTGGTTTTTGCTCTCCTGTAAAATTTAGTGTTTATGACTTATCAGCTTATTCACCAGGATCAAAGAAATAGCATATGGAGGCTGGTCCGTAAAGGCAACGCGATGGAACTTATTCCCCTTTTATGTGTGAGCTTTGTTGCGTGGGACGGGCAGCCAAGCGCTTAAGCTCCGGGTCGCCCGTCCCGGTCGAGTGCTGCCCAGATGGTCTCTGGCCCGTGTCGTATGTTCTCGACTCGTCCTACGCGACGAGGCCATGTCGCGCTGGGACCACCCGCCCAAGAACACGGCTTGTAATGTCGTATTTTGTGGTGTTTCTCTGTTGGCGTTCCTTCTACTTTCAACATTCCGCTTTGTAACTCCCGCCCCCCCGAAGTGATGGAACCAGTGATGCGGTTGACTATTTGAGACAATCGTATCCAAAACATACCTGATGTGCCTTGTTTTGATGCCATACACCAGTCGTGTTTGGCGTGTAGATTTGATTTATTTATTGTTTTATTAGAATCATATTGTCACACTGATGCACACAAATTAATACTTACAACTTGTAGAATGTATACTCGGGCTTTAAAGTTTTTCAAAAATTTAAAAGTCCGAGCATGCTTGTGTTTTTAACATGAATAATTATAAAAATTGTAAATTTTTTGACCATCTTTCGTTTCATAATTGGTAAGTTAAAGAGTAAAAAGTATCTTAATGTGTCGAAAATTTATTTCATTCTTTATTTCTTTAATTTATTGCTTTGTTCAAATATGTAGTTACAGTATCTGGCATTGAACTTTACAATGAATCGTAGTAGCTGACGATGTTGTACTCCCTTTCAATAATTCCCAGCATCTAATGGATTTGTATGTTACCTCCATACTGGATATGAACTGGTAATATTGCAATTTCAAAATTATAATCGTTGTAAAATATACTTGGAAGGAATTCATGATGCGAATAGAGTTAAGTACATCTACATTTTTACGATTTTTGCGAATATGCACAAAATACACGATGATCATCTGTAAACTGTTCTTCTGAGTTATTCTCTAATCCTATTATAAGATCATTACAAATTAGTTCCGAAAATTCTGTCGCAAAATCTTCTGAAACTACATTCGATTCTTCCCCGAATTTGCTGAACACTTCCATATTTTTCTCCCCTAATTTTTGAAGAGATTGAAACTCCACAAACTCGTTCTAATTTGTGTTTACTTCCTCTCCTGCAATTGGTCTATTAATCTTCTCGTATGCGAATGTGTATAAACATTAAAAGCTGGCTATTTTGTATATTTATGTGAATAAGGTGTTAGTTAAGTTTAATAAGAAAACGTTCTGGGTCATATTCATTTGAAAATCGGTATTTGTACACTTAAAACGTAGTGAGAAGTCAAACGTTCATTCATTCTCTAACATTACTCACAGTTCTGTTTTCTCCACATTCACTTGAAATTCTTCAAATTTCCAAGTTCCAAGTCAATACTGTTACAAGGCTTTTGCACATTTCTTTTTTTAAAATATGGAGATAGGTCTTATGGATAACTTAAAATGAATTATGCCTTGCGATTCACTCTTTTGTTAAAATTAACTTCACTCGTTCATTTGAAGATATCAACAAGACTGTAGCCAACGTCTTGAAAGAGAATTATAGCATATTGAGCGAAAAATGCCTTTGGGTACTGGAGTTTCATCAACGCCACTTTCATAGATCTATTTAGGTGGTTGGTTTAATTCCCAGCTTACTCACTAAGATTGCAGTGCCAAAACACGCAAAAAAAGTTTTGGAATTTTCTTTGAATTTTTTGGCCGGATCTGAAAACAAATAACCAGTTCCCCATCAAGAAACCGAGACGCGTCGAATGACACTTCATATGTCTCGATTCGTGCAGTGGTCTAGCCGTGAGTGACGGAAATCGCACATCCACACTTCTGCACATCAACACACTCGAGGAGTTCCTCAAATACGGAATAGGGATTAAAATATTGACAAATTAAAATTGATATGGCGTCGGATGGATTGGATCTTGATTACTGAATGAGAACGATTCTGGAACAGTCATCTTGAATAAAGAAAAATAATCATCATTATGACTCTACTCATTGTCATATTATAACATTATTTAATTATCTCATTGAATTTTTAATTTTTATTTTGATGTGTTTTTGTGGCATTACACATTAATGATGTCAGACGATGTAGACAATATAATAATTTTATTGTTAGGCCGGAAGTGCAAGGAACGGTATTCTGTGGTCCCATGCGTAGTTAAGCGTAGGATGTATTCACTCTTGGAATGTAGTGTTGTGTTGAAAATGATTGATCATGGTGTTGTGCAAGATTTTGTTATATTTCTTGAGCGAGAATGTAACTCATTGTTTGTTCTGTAGTTCATAGGCCAGATGATGGGTTTACATAATGTGAAACGTCAGCAAATGTAATTTAAAAAAAAAATATTTTGATCACATCCCATGAATTGGAACCTGTGGTCAGAACTCGCTCAAGCATTGTGCAATTCATAGAACTGACGTTGTGCCCAATACGAAGCTACAATGATTACATGAGTATAATTTAATTAAGACATTTGAAGACCAGGGTGGAAAGATGCGAATACTCGTGAAGAATCTTTAAGTTTATAAGTTTCATTTCAGTCGGTAGTGGATCGCTTGCTAAAACTGCATGTAACCTAATGAAAATGTGAGACAAATATCGCTTATACACTTGCAATCGTTTCATTTTTGAACTTTAAATATGTCTAGTTGTGCAGAGTTAAAAACCATTACTGGCGTACAAGCCCGGAAGAAAACATGTATACATTACTGGCGTAGTTCGGTCATGCAAAGTTTACATGCGTGGACGGCATACATCAGAGACAATTTACAAATCAAACTACCCCACTTCTAATAGGTGGTAAGTACAATTGCAGTGTTACAATACTCGCATAACTGCACCATAAGCATGGACGGCTTGTCATGCACAAAGAAAAAATGTAAATTGACATCATTTCTGTGGCCATTCGTGATTCATTTCCCATACACCATCCCAAGCCTTCACAAGGCTTTTCAGGCTGTGTATTCCGGCTGCGTTCGCGATATCCAATCCGCGGTATCCATTTTTTTTACAATAAAACGTTTGGTATTATTGTACCTATCACTTTATTCTCCACAATATTAGCCATTTGCTTGTCGGTATAAGAGCAACACTTTCGTTCATCTTGTGCAATGTTTGTTGCCTATACCACGCTCGCTACCTTCACTAAACGTATTATCTATAACCCCAGGAGTGTTCGTCTTCTTGCAAGATCCTCTTTGCGGTCTACCGTGTGTGGTTAGTCACCCATTACCAGCCAACCTAATGTGTTTTATAACGCTATTATTTACATTGGTGGTTGTCGTACAACGTTAGTCTTGGGAAAGCCCGATACAGTCATGTACTGTCCAACAGTCTTCCGAAGTGCATCCTGCTTCAAAGCTGTTTCACAACTAATTAAAACACTTGTTTCGGTTTATAGTACCATGTTTGCAGAGCTCAATAGTTGCAATGTGCAGTCTGGATGATGTTATTAGGAGAGAATGTCTCGCTGACTATTACATTTTATAGAGCATTTGCATTGAAACTTGTAGTGCAGTCCTGAAAAACGAGAATTCTAGTTCTGAGAATATGTAACATTCGTAATTAATCGCATTCATTCTATGTCTGTCAACTATGAAAGAACATTTAGTCTACATGCCAGAATTTTGTTGGTTTAAATATTTGGAACAAATACAATAATTGCTTATTCTTGTTCTCCTTTTCATTTAATCAGTGTTGTGGCTTTCAAATTTGAATAATTTATATAGTAACAGCTCAGATTTCCCTCTGAATAGTTATAAAAGCGCTTTAACTAGTTTTCAAGAATTAATTGTATAAAACTAAAGATAAATATTTATTTCGTTTTGAACTGGAGATTTCTATCCTTTTCAGTAGTAGCTGTTTTTTGTTTCAGTTAATACATTGTCACTAATGACCCAATTACTATTGTACCTGAGCTGCGAAGATTATACATACGCGCACGTTTTCTTGAGCTATGGAATTAAAGAAATGTTCGCTTTCCTACAATTTTGGCATCGAGAAACGAGCTTTAGGATTTTTTATCCAACCATCAAGCATCAAGCGAAATGGGAACAGCAAAAAGCGGGTACAGAAAACACTTCTTCCCCATACGTCACATCCAGTTTTTAAAGTTTTTTGAGGTTAAATAATACACATGTAACACACACAGTACTAGTTAATATTCTTATCCACGTTTGATTGCATCTGTTTTACTTCTATGAGATTCTGAAATCGCGACAGCGAATTCTGTTCTGTAAATGCGGGTTTGCTGAGTGCTCCACGCCCCATTGAAGAGACTGTACCTTAATGAGCTCGCTGAGTAGCTGACGCTCTGCTCGGCGGTCGGTGCGAAGGCGGATGTACTGTTGCCTCCTCCTTGCCCCTCCCAACCGGGAGCTTAGTGCATCAACTGATGCCACTGCACCGCCTCTGGCCGGGAGGTTCTAGGTTCCCACTCCCCACGGCGGCAGGATTTTCGACACTGTCTTTTCAGATAGGTCGAATTCAGTCGCTGTCTGGAGGAGAATTCTAGCGGCCGGCTGCTCTGATCGGTAGTTTTCCGTGGTTTCTCCGATCAACACCAGGTGAATGCCGGAGCAGTATCCATAAAACGGGCCACGGACCGCGCGCGATCTGTCCTTCCTCTTCCTTGTCCTATCCTCTCCCCTTACACACACACTTACACTAACATTTATTTTATTTTTTTTATTTAATAGGTAATTATTACAGCCAAATTAGAAAACTTGATGCAATGTGGCTAGGCCGAAGGCCTTTAAGCCATTACAATACCTACATTCTACCGCGTTCTAACCTTTCGCCTTCTGGTATTCACCCCAGATGGTCTCTCCATCGCATCAAAGCTGCGGAAACTTACACTAACATTCACTACACTACCACATATTCCGGGAGACCGGTCGGGAGCTTAGAGCTTGTCCCGGGTGGGGCGGTGCCCCGCTGGTGGGAGAGTCCTGGTTAGGGGGAAGCAGGATCTCGCCATCTCGCAATGCGGCCGAAAAAGCTTTCTGATGAAATAAACAAGTGCGTCAAAACAACGCCTCAAATCCATTTCTATGATGCAAATGTAGTAAACTCTGCACCATTTCCTACCATCGAACTCCGATATTAGGAAATACTACATAACTCTTCTTCTTTTCGTATGCAGCTTCGAGATGTCGACTTATCTCTAGCATCTTCTGCAGCGTGAAGAAGCCGACATTCAACTTGGTCCGATTTGGTTTCGGGGCGAACTCCACACATTCTTCTTCTCTCCTCCTCGTTTGTAAATGTGAGGGCTTCGTTCAAAGTTCATATACATATGACTGGTTGTGGTAGTATCAAGGTATGCCACTCTTTCACCAATATAAAGATATGAATGGCATCGAATAGCGGGAGACTGGTACGGCCTATCGTATTACTGCCTCTAGCCCTTCAATTCTGCAGATTTGTCATTAAAACTGTGCGTCAGAATGCGAGTTAGTTGTCTGAAAATCTCGTATCTCTGTATTATTGTTTTCGATGACTATTAAAATAAATGTCAGAAATCTCTAAATAATGTATTACTGTTTTCCCTTTTGGGGATCCGAGATATCCACTGTATCAGGAGGTTCCTCCGCAGACGAGGGCACCGGCAATGAACTTGTGCTCGATTTGACTTCGCCGCCCAACCCCAACCATTCCTCTCTACTTCCTCCTCTGCCTCCTCAGAGGCGGAGGACGTGCTCCGGGAAGATGCAGTGGCGTCGGCGGTGGGGGCGGTGGGGGCGGCGGTGGCTGCGGCGGCAGCGGCAGCGGCGGCGGCGGCGGCGGCGGCAGAGACGGTGGGGCGGCGGCAGTGTTGGCGGCAGCGTTCGGAAAGGAGGAACCGGTTTACTTCCGCCATAAATTTCTCGCGAGGAAGGAAGCGGCGAGGGCGGGAGATAGCAAGCAAACGAGACAGAGATACAGACGACGCAAGAATAGGCGCCGCCGTAATGCAAAGCGGAGGAAAGCGTATTTCAAAGCGCAAGATGCAAGAAGTAAACAGGCTCCTAATGAATTTTCTTCAGGCCCTCCTGCTTTATTTTCTTCAACCGAGAGGTAATAAATCAATAGTTGAAAAATTATCAATGTTTCGGAGAATACGCGATTTGAAAAAGAACAGTTTTTAATTGACTTGCTTCATGTGTCGCAGGAAGGCAATAAATATAAAAGATTTTGGTGTTCATTAAAACAGTATTCAACATCTCGTTTTGGTGTTAATTAGAAGTATTAAAAGGGGTCGATGTTTTAACGGAAAAGAGGAACGCTTTCGCATATAAAATAAAGAACTGTTCACACTTGGAGGGTCATTTTTTGTACTATGTTCACAAGTTATTTGATGACAAACGGTTATTTTTGATTTTTTCAAAGTTTTGAATGCTCCAGTTATTTGCAATTTCCAACAGATCCAATTTCATTTAAACAAATGAAATTTAAAATTTACTGCATATTTAAAACTTCAATCACTTTTTGTAATTTCGTATTTGTAAGAGTGAAACCTTAAGATAATAAAAAATGCACATTTAAGTCATCGAAATATCCATATCAATCTCACAGGGACGTCGCAGAAAATCGTCAAAACGATTTAGACTCTAGGGTTGAACACGGACGGGCAGGCGGACGATTTGCTCTCAATCGATTTTTATCACAGACTCCCAAAACGTGGATTCTGGCTACGCAACTCGTTAGAGGAAGTCATTTATTATCCATAACAACAAGACCTGTTCGGAGTTTTTCTGCCGAATACATGTAATGATCTTATAATACTTTTACACTTTTTTATCTTTATTACGTGCGTAGAAAGTGTGAAATTTTATTCTTCCCCTTTTATTATGTTAAAACTAAATGATTGAATTTCCTTTCAACTTAACTATGGGTTCGACATACAACATATTATTCCTTACCTGTTGCATGTGGACGTGCAACGATTCATGGAAGTTCTATTGATTGAAACCAATTATTAGATTGATGGCAACTAATATGAATTATCAGCCCTTTTCAACAATAAAAATTTAACATTTATTCTTATGTGTATATTACAATTTCTTTCCATCTCATGAGAATTACTTTTCGATATAGAACATTAAAACACCGTACGGGTTTGAATATAGTTCGTAAGCTTACAATGGGATCTTGATAGATGATTTCTCGGCTGACTAGTAGAATCTTGTCCATGGAATCCTTGTTACACCAATTCATGCTTTATTGCATACATTAAAAATGTTCCAGAATGTTCTCAACGATTTGCTGCTAATAGGAATAATATTTCCCACAAAATTCATTCGCGTTCGCGACTTTCCCTGTCTATATGTCCTATAAAACACCTACTCGCGACTGACTATATTCAGCTACTTACTGAAAAACTCTCCTTCTACGGAGTTACCCTAATGTATATCCCCTCAAACACGGAGTCTATTTTTCCGAAACTCCACCTACTACATTAACGAAAATTCCAATTGCAGTTTAATAATACTGGATCAATAATAATTCCTCAAACCTCCTACTAATCATAAATTTCTGTCTCACTATCATTTACACAATACCCAGCCTATACTGAAAATTCGTTCGCACCTCACCAACCGCTTAAATGATTTCGATTCAATGCTTTTTTAGGGAATGATCCCATGCTCCTTTTACAAGATTATGGCTTCCAACGCCCTCTTCACACCTGCACATAATGTGTTTGGGGCCGTGCCTACCTGCATAGCTTTAAGACACCAAGCATGGAATATTAACGTTTGTTGATCGGTTGTCCTAACAACACGTATTCTTTGACTGCCGATTTTGCAAACAATGCCGCAGGATGCCGATTCTATCATTAAAACTAAACCAAGGGTTCTTGGCTTATCATATAAGACGAAGAAGTAAAACTGATGAATTAAATAAGTGTTATACAGGGTTTTTAGAGTGTTATCTGAATTATCTCGTATGGACGAGAACAATTGATATATCTAAATATATATCTGAAACTAGTATAAATATAAATTGAATTAACGTAAAATAACATGAATAATTGACTTGGATTTTTTAATTTTGTAAATATGATTCGCATTCCATATTTGAAAATATTGCGTTGATTATTTAGATTATTTATTTTTTACCGTATTTGTAATTTGATTTGTTTTTGTCTTGTTACAAGTTTCAAATTACAAGTACGATCTATAAGGTATAAATTACAAGTTCCCTCCGGCCGAGGAAGCTGTATGCAACATCAAAGAACTGTGAAGATCTTATGTAGGAGCTTTCTAAATCAGATTACATTAATACTAATAAAAATTACAAACATCATAGACTATCTCCCACTAATATTGAAATATTCAACCCTATAAACAATTTAATGAACATCATAACATTTTGCATGGAGGTGCCAGTATTAATGTCAATGTTTTTATTTTTCAGGATGTCTTCAATTTTGAACGTCTGAAGAACCTGATCTGCATGTGACTTTTACGAACTGCTAAGGTAAGGATAAAAGTAATGTTAAGGGTGAACTTACTAATATCTGTACATAAAGAGAAATATTTATATAATTTTAATCAGGTCGCACCCAAGGGGATGTGGTAATGGGGGGTCAGACCCTTCTATCCCCCCCAAAATTCCAATGGCATATATTCAAAAATATGGCTTTACTAATTTTCTACACTAATGAAAGTAATTCAATATATCAATGACTAACGTTATAAATATTGTGACATACCGATATGTCACGTTAAAATAAACTAACATTTATTTGTAGACAATATGGTGGAACATGCATTACGAAATATCACGAGAGCTAGAGCTTAGCAACGACCGTGAATAAACAATGTAGTTTTTGTTTTTTCTAAATGCATTAAGAGTTGTCTGGATGCCGAAAGTAGAAAATTTGGGATTGGGCGAAGAAGTTTAGACGATCAAAAGGTCAGCTACACCAAAATATAACGAACGTATGGATTCGCTGGGTGAGAGAAGGACGGTCAAATGTTATGAAAAAAAGGAAGGTAGTTTAATACGAAGTCTTCGAGGGGTGAATCATGCAGGAGGATTTCATTCTGACCGGCATCGCGCTTCTGAACTGATCGTAGGTTCGTGAGAGTGAACGAGTATAATCCAGATAGTCAGAATTGGGTTATCAGTGAAATTTTAAGGACAGTGAATGATATTGCCGATATTTTTATGTGGAAGTAATATTGATGTATAAATTGGAACTTTGTCGGGAGTGGTAATCGAGTTCGGGACTATGTCATAGGACGTAATTGGGACTGATAATTTTGATAGTTTGAGACCAGCTTGGATAGGGGCAGAAGAGGATTTCTTGGGACTTTGGACTACGGCAAGCTCGCAAGATATTTCGACTGAGAAGTCTACGAGGGACATCAACGAAGAATAGACAAGTTAACCGCGGTATAAAATTCTAAATTCAAAGATATCTTGATCAAAGGCCTAACATCAATTCACTAAATTGTTTGCTAAAAAAAGGTAAAATAAACTTTGTTAAATTTTGTTCTTTAGAAAAAAAGTGATCTTTCATTTAGTCAATCCAAACAGAAATGAACTAGGAATAGAATCATTCTATTTCAGATTCCCAGCTGCGCTGTATAGTCAGCGGACACTATAATCCATTATAAAGGTAATAAGGATTATAATATATCGTGACCCATTGACCCAGCAAGCCGGACGCTAAGATCTTTGGCAGATATTAATGTAGAAAAATTTTGTATATCTCAATATTAACTATAAGACAACAAATAAAAATGTATTTGACATTCAACATTAATGAACATTTTTAATGAGAAAACGGCGAGTTGGTGAGACATTGTACCTGACCTTCATAGAACAAGTTAGAAATTCATTATTATTATGTGATGCTTTAAGTCGGTGTGAAGCCAACTAATTCAAATGAATTGGTTTGATGGCAAAAGCCTTGGGAGAATTGCGAAATTGTACAACGTAATATTAACTCAGTTACGACTATGCTCAAAGCATTCGCCGTGGTAACGATAAGTGTTACAACGCTGCCTAAAATCTGTCTGAATCTGGTTGGCTCTCCATTTTCTTATGCTCTTCTTCTTAAGTCAAACAGTACAAACATATTAACCCAGTTACAATGCCCTAAATATTCACCGTTGCCACGGCACGTATTACAACGTTACCAAAAATCTCATGCCTGAAACTGGTTGCCACCCCTCCATTTTCTTACACTCTCAAGACAAACAGTACAACAGTAATATTAACACTGTTACGACAATACCCGATGCGTTTGCCGTTGCAACGATACGTATTACGTTACTAAAAATCTCATGTCTGAACCTGGTTGGCCCTCCATTGTTTTACGCTCTCCTTCTAATGTTCTGAGAGATACAAAAGCATTGGTGTGACATCTTTCTTTTTTGGAACTTGGACAATAGTTCTTGTCATATCAGCAATATTTACAATTTCCGGCTCGGAATATGGATGTAAATTTTGAGCGAAACTTTCGATATTGATCGAACTAGCCCCGAGAAAACTTACAACTGTACTACAAGAAGTACAATTACAAGATTTCTCATGAGTGAAGTGATGATGGAACCCTCAGCTTTAATATAATATATGTCCAATATATTACACACGTCTTCACATCATTTACAATCGTTTAACTTCTTTAAGTGGGAGACAATTGGAAATGCCTCTGGAAGAAAGGTGAAGTGAGTAACTTTATTTCAGAAATGCCAAGTAGGTCCTAAGACTTTTGCGTGAATGAAATTATTTGCGGCTGAACTGGCTTTCGAAAATAAACTTACTTTTTCTTACACTGTGTCAAGATGTATCATTACCCACTTTGGTAATAACGTTTGCTCACTCCTAGTTTGTTGGTCCTGTTCAGTCACCTATACACATATAATTGCTTGGACACCTCATAATGCGAGGTTGTATTATTGAATATCACGTTGCAACGTAAAATTGAGCAACGTGATATAGAATACTTCTAGCAACGCAACGTTATGAAACTCTATCTCCTTCAGAAGACGTAAAGAAACTCGAAGTAACACGATGTTACGTTCATTTAGTGTATCTGAACCAATGAGCTGGTTCCGGATGTTGTCTAGAAATGTTGACAACTTGTATGTTACGTTAGTGTGTAATAATCAAGAACCTTGCTACGAGGCCCGGTTTTAGAATAGGCTTGGGTGGTTAAAAATTCGCCATAATCTATCGAACTTTCCAGCAAATGATCATCTTTATTTAATGCATAGGAAGGTTATTCTTATTTCCAGAAATAGTCGCGCGTGATGAATGCCAAAAACGTGCTATTCCAGCTTTTTCTGCGAGAAGCCTAACGTGTCTAGAGCGCACCGCTGTGTCCGAGCTTTCGAGATCCCTGGCCGCTATCTATCTTCCTAGGCCGTTGCTTTGATTGATTGATTAGTGTTTCCGGGCGCGTAAACTGCTATGGTCATCAGTCCCGTAAGAGTAGTGCATGATTCTATCGCGGGAACTGTCGGTGATCTCCCCCGCTGAATTGTGAAATGTGGCGCCGACCTACGCGCTGGCTAGCGGGGTTTTCCCCAACCAGGTTTCACCCACCAGCGAGGCACCGCCCCAGCCGAGAAAAACTCTTAAGTTTCCGACTGGCGTCCGGGCATATGCGGTAGACTATTGCATGTAAGGGTAATTCTAAGTAAGGGGTGATGATAGGACAAGGAATAGGAAGGAAAGATCGCGCGAGGTCAATGGTCCGATTTTGAGGGTATCTCCTGATGGTAATCCGAGAAACCATGGAAAACTATCGATCAGAGCAGCTGGCCGTTTCAATTGTTCTCCAGATAGCTTAGGCCGTTGCAACTCCGATGAATGTTTCTTAGCAAATGTGGACATATTATGTTGCAAGTATGTCACAATCATGGTGATACCTGGCAATTCCTATTAGGCACAATTTTAATGGACAAAGACACATTTGAACACTGTTAGGCTGATTTGTATGTATTGCTTTGGTACACATTAATTTGTGCTATTTGTATGTTCGCTCTCTTAGATGACCAGTTCCATGACTCTACTAAGCTGTCTCGAAAATTCCAGCACATCGGAGTTTGGCTCATTACGTCCTCTTCAATGTGCCATCACCCGCCGGGTGGCGTGCATAGTCCTGTGCGTCCGCTGGGCTGCCGCATTGTTTCTGGCGTGGCAGGTGGATCGACGTTCGGCTGTCTCTTGTTGTGGGAGGGTGGGGAGGGCGGGGCCACAGAAATTTGAGCCCGCGCGACTGGCATGCCTGGGATACTCGGCGGGGACGGCGGCGGCGGCGGCGGCGTGGGTGGAGGTGAAGGCGGGGGCGGTGATGGTGATGGCGAAAGAGGAAGGCGGTTGGTGGTGGTGGTGGCGGCCTTGAATTGATTGCCGGGGGTGTCAACTTCTAAGGCCATTAGTCCCGTAAGTGTAATGCATGTTTTTATTGCCTGAAGTGGCGGTGATCCTTTGGGTAGCGAGATCCGACCTATCCGGCGACGTGCGAGATTTTGTCCAAGATAGGTATCTTCCACTGTGGCACCGATTCAGTCGCAACAAGCTCTAAGCTCCCGACTGGTCTCTCGATATGTGTCCTAGTGTAGTGCATGTAAGTGTGTGTTAGTAGGCGTTAGGATATGACACGGAAGAAGAACAGCGGTTGTATTCAACGTAGCTGTGTATCCAGTGTCGAAATGCCTCCCACCATTCGTCCCACTTCCCTGTCAGAGGCAGTATAGTGACATCAGTTGATGCCCTGAGCCACTTGCCAGCCCTTGTGGCGTTGAAGTGTGTGGTGAAGGGAAGATGGCGGCTGAGACTCCGGGGCGTCGTCGTTGGAGGTTAGAGAGGCAGCAGCTGCGTGGTAGGGGCGAGAGGGACGATGCAAAATCAGGGCTGCGACGTGCAGTCCGGGCGCGGCGCGTGTTGGCCTGTACCGCGGTTTTCACAGAGTAGCGTTTGAAGGATATCGGCTGTTTCGGCGTCATCCAATCGGAAGGCTGAACACCACCATTACGACGACACTTTAGTGACGTGTAAGGTCCCGATTGGACAGCACCGTAACAACGGATCAAATGACAGCGGCAGCAAAGTAAAAACCGCAGTATAGACGGCGCCAGCGGCGGGGGCGCAGCTCCGGTGCGCGTGGCGTGGGACGGGCGCGGAGCTGGGAACCCACGAGCCGCCGCTCCCAGGCCTGAAATATTCATCGGCGGGCGGCGGAGGTGGTTGCGGCCGGAAGCACAGTCGGGCGCGCGCGGGGTCGGCTGCCGCTCCTGTCCGGACTTGCCCCCCCGCCCCGCACTGCTCCCGCCCCCCCCGCTGCGCTCCCGCTCAGCCCCCGCCCTCGCCCCCTGCCCCGCCCCGGCTGCGCCCCCCAGACCCCGCTTCGCTCCCGCTCTGTCCCCGCCTCCCTCCCCGCCTCCCCCACCTCTCCCCGCCTCTCCATCTCCCCGCCTCTCCATCTCCCCGTCTCTCCCTCGCCCCGTCTCTCCTCTCCCGCCTCTCCTCGCCCCGCCTCTCCCTCTCCCCGTCTCTCCCTCGCCCCACCTCTCCCTCTCCCCGCCTCTCCCTCGCCCCCCTCGCCCACCTCTGCCCCTTCTCCCCCCCTCTCCCCCGCTGCCCCCCACTTCTCTCATGCCTCTCCCCCCGCCTCTCCCTCCCCCCGCCGTCCGCTCACCCGGCCGTCCTTGCCCGGGGCATGGCCTTCCCTGGGAGGCGACGGACGCTTATCCTCCCGGGCGGAGTGTGTCTGGTGAAAAGCTCAAGCGAGTTGCAGGGATGCAATTCCCGCTGATTTTTAACCAAAGCAAATCGTAAAACGATTGGCGTTTGCTAGTGGAGCAGAGCGTTCAAAAACCTGTTCGCAGCGGAAGATTATATTACACATGCCTCGCCGCTTCATAAGCCTCTCAGCGCGATCGGCTTTTGTCCTAACAGCATCCTGGGCTACTCTTGATTGATTCAAAATAATAAATCTCCAATATGGGGATCGAGTTACTTAAATGAATCTGGGTCAGAAACCTAAATAACAGTATTCTGGATTGTAACACTAGCTACTGATACGTGATAGTTTTAACTAATAAATCATTTTTAAATCTTTTTATTAAAATAAACTAATTAATTGAATATCCAAGGGGACCAATTGCTGAAGAAAAGTGTCATTTTTTTTGTATGTTTTAAAAGTTCAGAAGTAGTAAATTTTGTATTCTGTGTAAATTTTAAAAGTTCTGAAATAGGCTTTGCCAATGTATTCGGTGCTTCCCATTCAGCATTGGCGTGTGTTGAACCCGTTTTGCAAGCGATTAATTTCTCCGAAGTGAAGTTTAAGAGTTATTTCGAGCGCCAATTAATACGAAAGCTGAAGCACCAGAGAAACAAACTTCGCCAAATCGCGAAGTGTAAACGTAGACTGCAAAACAAATAAAGATGAGTGGCCACTGAATCCACTGTAAATCAGACGACTGCGTGCTAATTACAGTTCGTGAAACTGTCTGGCTAAGTCTGCGTTTATTTTTACTTCGCGAATGCAGCGTGGGGAATTCAACCAGAGAGCCTTGTTTCGCAGCCTTGAACCCACCTCTTGTGCGTCGGGCTTTCCCAACCACTTCCCGAGATGGTCTATCAGAATGAGGTGACTGGTAAATAGTAAAGCGAAGGAGAGCCAACGATGTAATGAATGTCGACAAATAGGAATTTTTGAACGCACAAAAGAAATAAAATGTACAAGATATAAAGTACTTTCCAGCATGCCAGTTAATGGCAAATGTAGAGGATGAGCTCCATTTGATAATTGGTTGGTAGAATTGTGTTTGTGCAGTTTTGACTGTGACGTTGAGTTGTAATACAACCTAATTGGTGCTCCAAATTTGCAAAATATGCCGCGACATCATAACAGTATTATATTAGTATCTGTCCACAAAATCCTGTCTGCAAACACACAGTTTTTATCTGTTGGTCTCTTGTTCGATTATTGTGTACTTATACCTTTTCCTTGTAAGCTACGATATGAGATACTTTATTTTGTACTTTTAATTATTAACTTATTGCATATTATCATATTATTTTTGTACAACGAATTATGTAAGTTTCTTAGAAAGGATGTACGATTGGTGTTTAGGCAGTGTGACTCGAAAATAGTTCAAATCTTTGGAAATTAAAAGCGATATACTGCCTATTTTAAAAAGGCTTTCGCTGACGATGGGAACCAATTTAGTATTATGAACAAACTAATTTTAAATTTAGTATTTTCAGTATTAACAATATCTGTCTCCTTCACCTTTCAAATCGGTTGTACAGAGCGAAATGAGGCTCATGTTTTTCGTCAAGAATGTAAGATTCTTTAATTCACTCAAAACATTTGTCACATTTAGATGCGTGTGAGAACAGATCAGATAGATTTCAGTTTCACGAGTGGTACTGTAAAGGTTCATATCCCATAAATACCCTGGGACCTATACTCATAAATGTAACGTTTCATTGATTTGTAGATTGATTTGATAGGTTTTCATGTGTGAGTTGCAATGTATACATACTGATCTCACATTATGCTACAAATTATTGTCACATAAATCGCATGTATTACGATCCTAACTGATTTCTACTGTGTATATTTTCTCTTCATTCTTTTTTTAGTTTAATTGAATAATAAATGTGTATAAAACACGTCGAAAATTCTGCTACGTGAATTGCTAACGATCTACGGAAAATATCTTGACGGGGATAAAACAGAATTAAGGTTAATAAGTAATAGTAATAGTAATAGTAATATAATAGTAAAATGTAATAGTAATAGTAATAGTAATAGTAATAATAATAGTAATAGTAATAATAATAATAGTAATAGTAATAATAATAGTAATACTGATACAAAAAATCCTTTGGGATGGCTCATGGGCAGCGTACTAGCTTCCCGTACTGTGGTCCCCGGGTTCGATTCCCGGTCAAGGCAAAAATATAGTTGTAACTTACCTTCAAAATCGTCGCAGTTTCTGTAGCTATGTGACGAAGAAAAGCTCAAGCAGGCGGATCTTGCTAGGTACGGTGAAGAGAATACGTCATGTTCCCCTCAAGTCGCTCTTACCCCCAAATATGGGAATTTAACTAGGCCCAGGCAAGGGGGACACCGGTAGCTGGCCGGCGAAGTCGGACTACCGGCCCAAAAACGCCAGATACATTACTGATACTAGTAACAAATAAAGTATAAAAATATTGAGTAGTGAATGATGTTAAGAGATGAATGAATATAGAAGCCGTGATGCTTCAGAAATAATGCACAATTCACGCTACAACCACTTGGTGAAAACACTCACGGGAAAACCTTCACGGCCAGCTTTTGATTCCACAAGCTTCTGCAAAGCTCCTAGCCCATGCAAGCGCGAGCAAGCCTCCCTGTTCTCATCGAGGTCGTTTTTATTAGGTCCAACGAACTCAGAAATCTCGTGTTATAATTTCGTTTCCTACTTCATTTTACCAGAGACAAGTTCTCACAGCCCTTAGGAACCATCTACACTGAATGGCTGTACTCCCTTTCTTTGTAATAACTCAAATTTCGCGTGCAATATAAAATGTGGGAACCGCCATTGTTTTTATATAATAGAATGTTTCTTCCCGTCGAGTTTATTCGGAATACAGAACCACAGTTTTTTACATAAGGATTGTCATTGACAGTAGAGCCCTGAGTTCCTAATACATTCAACTTTTGGCAGAAGCACATGTTTATAATTTTCTTGTGTATGACTGTCTTGAGAAATTTTTCTCAATCTAGATCAACTGATCTTGAGACATCGTATGGCAGATGAATATTTTAAACTTTCCTGAGTTTTTCTGACCTACTAGGTTCCAGTTCTGACGGAGGCAGGATTTTCGACACTAGCTTTTCAGCTAGGTCGAATTCAGTCGCTGTCTGGAGGAGAATTCTAGCGGCCGGCTGCTCTGATCGGTATTTTCCGCGGTTTCTCCGATCAACATCAGGCGAATGCCGGAGCAGTACCCTACCAAACGGGCCACGGACCGCGCGCGATCTGTCCTTCCTCTTCCTTGTCCTATCCTCTCCCCTTACAGACACTTACACTAACATACACTACACTACCACATATTCCGGGAGGCCGGTCGGGAGCTTAGAGCTTGTCCCGGCTGGGGCGGTACCCCTCTGGTGGGAGAGTCCTGGTTAGGGGGAAACCCGACTAGCCGACGGTAGGTCGGCGCCGGATCTCGCCATCCATCGGGAGAAGATCACCGCCATGTACTAAACTAACGGGAAAAACATGCACTACACTAACGGGACTAATGACCAAAACAGTTGAATGTTACTACTCTGCATTCATGTAGATTCGGTGTTGAGGCGGAAGGGCAGGATGTAATGGCCTGAGCATCGTCATTAATAAAGATATTATTATTATTATTATTATTATTATTATTATTATTATTATTATTATTATTATTATTATTATTATTATTAAATTTGTCATCATCAAATATTTGTATAAACGGTCTATCAGACCCACTAATAAATTTTACCATGACGGGTCACGTTTGGTCCACCCTTCGTGCTATTTTTGGATGAAAGATCAAATGAAAATTTACGCAGAATAAACAAATAAAAAAAGATACCAGGCACATACAGGTCTGACTATCTAGCTCGTGCGGAAAACCCGCCACAGTCGGGGCTCGAACCCCTACGATCACCCCGTGTGTCGCTGCGTAGACAATGACAGAGTTTCCTCCGGACTAACTCACCCGCATTTTCAAGGCCCTGTAGTAGTCAGAATCCATATTTCGTGGATCCTTATTACCATTATTTTCTTTTTTTCTTCAAAACGTCCGTCTGTCCATCTATATGTAAGCGTGATATTAAAAGACTTAAGTACGTACTATCCAACTTTAACTTTATCACCATAGTTTAATGACAATATTTAATTTTATTACCATAGTTTTAGTACAAAAAAGAACAATTTTGTTTCAGAAATAAAACAAACGGTGAGTAATCAACCAGTGTGACAGTAAAAAGCGAAGAGTTATAATGTATTAATCAGGATGACGTAATTTCCACAACAAGAACCAATAATTCAAGAACATGGGAACATCTAATACGAAATAAGGAAGTAGGCGAACATTTGGTGAGAAAAAATCACCATTTTTACTGCAAATAATAATGTCTTCCAATGTGGATAAATCTTCTAGAACCGAGAGTAGTTTTCTTCTAGTCCCTCTGAGTTTCTTTGCAGTCGCGCGCGTTCTTCTGGTGGAGAATTTATGACTAGTAGTTAATGTAAGAAATATTTATGTAAGAAGGTTATTCGAGGGAAATTCTCCCAAAATTGCGAAGGCGGGGTTTGTAATGGTACGGAATGTTTCATTAAATTCCAACGGAGAAATTAAAAACTAACAAAATAGGAAATAGAAGGATGCGAGTTCAGAGTGCGCTATGCTGAAGCAATGCAGGAGGCGAAGGCGAGACTGCAAATTAATTTTTCAGAGACAGAGTGATAGAGGACAATTTGTGGTATGAACAGTAAATTCTTCAACGAACACTAAATATTATTTAAATCTGTTGATATTTACCACACGAGTGATGTAGGAACGAGTGTCTAATTTTCTTACTAATGAATAATAGCCATTATGTGCGTCTAGAAAACTATACTTTCTCTACGACCTTCCAATACTTATAACATTCTTTTATTTTTCTTTGATATTCTTGAATGCATTGATTACGTACATCAAAATTTAGGAAAACGTAATACAATTTTATTACGAAAAATAAATCAGTAAGATTTACCTTCATCAAACAGTTATATTGTAAGTGCATAATCAGCATGAATTTATTTTATGACAAAATAAATGATGAAATTCCTGCAATTAGAAATATTTATCACTGATTGTGTTGCAAGTTTTTGTTCTGCCCTACAGAATGCAGTATTTTGTTTGCAGTGTTCAATTTGTTTGCCATCAACTAATAAGGTGGGAGATCTTCAGAAACTACGACCAGAGTTTAGATATCCGGTAACTTTAAGTATGTAGCTATTTGTTTTCCTATCAGCACAAATGAACTAATATCAATTTTCTGCACGGTGCACTTCCCGTTTTGATTGTTAAAAACATAAAGATGGTTTCATATTAGCCGTACGAAGGTCAGCTTATTTCTTAAATAATTCGTAGTTATTAGCAAAAAGTAAATTTTTTGTCGGAATTTTTGTTTAAGAATTGGGTATTGTTGTCAATTAATCAACATGGAGGAATGTAGAATGGGAGGAGAAATTCTTGTGGCACTATCTATATCTAGGTGAAAATCGACAGCACTGCACTCTATAGCCAGAATGGATACTTCTTAATCGTTGAAGCTGTTAGCTCCGGTGCACGGTAGTGAAACGACATTTGGGACATCCAATGTACTAGATAACTTTCACAATATCACATATTCCACTAATCGCGCGTCTTAAAAAAATACAAAATAATGTGAGAAGGGGATGAATCAATTAGAAAATTATAAAGAACAATTAATAAATTTGTATCTTTTTTGAATGAAAAAATGTCGGTGCCTGGGGTAAGTTGCATTAGCTGCTTTCCGCCCTGGGCGCCCCTGCTCAGATTCCTAAGAAAATACTAACTTCACGCACTGTTATGTGCGTTGAAAGGTAAGACTGCAACGTGAGACTGACTGAAAGAGAACACCCGATTTTCCATGAAGGGATTAAGCATATCGAAGGTTTCGATATTTTTGGTTGTAAACATCATATATGCATTGAAACACAAATCCATTACTTAAGAGACATCCATAAATTACGTAACGTAAATTTTGAATATTTTGGATATCCTCCCCTGTGACGTTCATGAAACGCGACCTTCAACGCTCCTCAATAATTACGGAACATTTGAGACAATACTATCCTCATTTACAAGAAGTAAAAATTAATTATATCTCAATTAATTAATTATATCTCACAAGCCGGTACAAGCCCTCGTGGATGTCGCATAGGCGAGAGAGTCTACTGCGACAATTAAATTGCATTCTAGTACATTCGATGGATAATATTTGCATATTTTCTTCGTAATCTTTTAGATTCTTTCAAAAAATTAATGAAACATTAAAAAATACTATTAGTGTGACGTAGCACTAACACCCCCTATCCGTATGTAACGCAGTGTAATACTGATTCAACCACCTCCCCCTCTTGCTCCTGGCGTTATGTAATTTATGTTCGACTCCTTAGTTTTAAGAAAGCTTGTAATAATAAAATGGCTGAACGATGACGCAATAACAACTACACACCTTGTAGGACGAAACTATCCCTTAGGGTTAGGAAAGGAGATCTAAACGACCAAACAGTAAACCTCACCTACCTTAAAATACTCCATAATAAGATCAAGGAAAGAACTGACTAAAAGAGAACGCTGGATTTTCTACGAAGCGATTAAGCGTAGCAATTATTTCGAACATCCCATAAGCGTTGAAAAACGAAACTATCCCTTGGAGTTAGGAAATGTAATAATAAAGACCTCAACAATGACACAGTAACGCCTCACTTGACTAGAGATGGAGGAGAGAACGGCGCTGTGTTCGCCGTTGCCCTGCCCTGCCGCCGAGCGGGTGGTGGTGGGGGCGTCTGGAGGCAAATTGCCGCCCGGGGCGCTTCCTTCCGCTGACCCAGCAGAAGAACCGGCCGCCGGCCGTGGGAAGCGCCTCGCCAGCGACGCTCACGCACGCCCAGGCCGCGGGCGCGCAGGCGGCGCGGCGGCGCCCACTGCGCAGAAGCAATGGCAGATTATTAAGGATTAATGTAGATATAATCAGTGATTATTTCTATTAGATTAATATGATCGATATTTAATCGTTTGAATTATCGATTATTATTTCCATTAGATTAATATGCATCGATTAATCGTTTCGAATTAATCGATTAATATGTAAGCGTTGATTATTAGATTAATATGCATCGGTTAATCGTTTCGCATTAATCATAATATATTATTTCTATTAGATTAACATGCATCGATTAATCGTATCGAATTAATCCATTAATATTTTATCGATGAATTTTATTGGATTAATTAACCTTTCAAATTAAATTAATCTTACATAATCCATTCATTTTTCACATGTTTAAAATAATGCGTAAAACCCATAAATCGTTAATTTTTTAAATTAATGAAATCGTTTATTTTAAGAAAAAACTTTCACGATAATGTTCATTCGCGATAATCATTCTCAATTTTCTGTCTTCTTAAATTTTATTTATTAAACTTTGTGTTTAAGTCAATTTTAGTTGTTATTTTAATGAAATCAAAAAGCATGAACATCAACTAATTAAGGTTTTTCAATTAAAAAAAAGGTTTTTGCACAAATAAAATGCAACTACTTAAGAAGCTCAATTCTTTTATTTTCTTCTAATAAACGACAAAATAAATGGTTATCTTTTACAAAAACATTTTGATATAATATAAATCTCAATAATAGATCTTTAAATGAACAATAATGAACATAACCTACATACGATAATGTGTAGAGACGAGAAGTTCCATTGCTAAAGTTGAAAAGTAGAAATGTACTTTCATATTTTGTTCGTCTTGAAAATTAATTTAAATTGAAATAATCGAAGTAAAAATCGGAAAAAAATTCGATGTTTACATTAATGGGTACAAAAATATTCGATTTCAATTTTTCGATTAATCGTATAAAATAATCGATTGTTGTACTAATCGCGATTACATCGCCCATCCCTACTGCGCGGCGCGCGCACTTAGAAGGATGGGCTTCCTTGAGGCGTCACACGCATAATGGGCGGATTTGCTTAATGCCCACAGTAATTAGAAAGAATTCTGAATGCATAACATAATGAGCTTAATTTAGTGTTTAATTATATTATATGTACATTCCATTTGTGGTTTGATTAAATTGAGAGACCTAGAAATTTTGTTACCATAACATCAGCTAATTGCATATTGTTCATTTTCAATGGAGCATATGATTGCCGATTTGAAACGCAAAAATGCATTGAGACATTTTTTTCTTCGTTAACTATTAATTTGTTATTACAAAACCAATTTGAAACTTTTGAAATTGTACTATTTATTGTTTCTTTTTTGCAAAGAACATTCGTGTCATCGGCAAACAGAACTGTTTTTCCATTTTTAATAGATGACGGCATATCCTTTACGTACAACAGAAAGAGGATAGGACCTAAGATTGAACCTTGTGGGACCCCATGTTCAATTAGCAAAGAATTGGAAAGATAAGTAAATTATGTCCTTTCGTGCCAGTATGGTATTTCTACTCTTTGAGATCGATGTTTGCACATATTGTACATACACCGAGATATGCCATGGGCTATCTCGGGCTTATACGTACTGGGATAGGACCGAGCTCGATCTAAGGGCTACTTTTAATTTATTGGTGTCTCCGGACGCGCCAATCTGCTAAAGTGGTTAGTCCCATAAGTGTTGTGCATGTTTTATTGCGGAAGATGGCGGTGATTTTCCACCATTCGTTGGCAAGTGCCGGCGCCGACCTACCTGTCGGCGGTTGCGGCGTTTTCCCCATCCCGCTCTCTCTCATCCGCCTGGACAAACTCTAAGCTCCCGACTGATCTCCCAACATTGTATGATAGTGTAGTGTAAGGTGTGAGGATAGAGCAAGAAAGAGGATGGAAAGACACCGTGCCTTGCGTGACCCGTTTGTTATGGTACTGCTCCGGAATTTACCTGGAATTGATCGGAGAAACCATGGAAAACGACCAATCAGACCCGCCGGCCGCTAGAAATTTCCTCCAGGCAACGGCTGTACTTGATCGAGCTTTCTAGCAGTGTCAGAAATCGTGCCACTGTCGCGACTCGAACCCTAGGACCTACCGGACAGAGGCACAACTCAATTGATGCCCTGACCCGCCCAAGCCGATCACAAGGTGAGAATTTTATGTGGATTTGATTGCGCTACTGCTGGTTCCCATCACTTTGTCTTTCTACAAAAGAAAGTTATACACAGAAATAGGTTCACGGGCTACCTCGAGCTTCTACGAGTATGTACTGGTATAGGTCGGAAATGGACTTCAGGGCTACCTCGGAATGGTGCTCTAGGAATACGATGCGAGTTCTCACTGAGAATTGTTCCCATGAGATCGGAGGTACCGCGAGAGGTCGTCGGAGACACTCTTCAGGCGCCCTCGGATAAACCAAAAGGCAGCTCCGGATAAAAGGAAACTGCAATGTACGGATTTATAGTTCTAACCGGATAAATTTCAGATTAATGGCCGAGCGAAAATAATTTAATAAATAATGTCGGTTCATAGTGAAATTTTTGAGGTCACGTGTATAATCTGTACTTTTTTTTACAGAAAGTTGAAGTTAACCACTTAAGGGAAGGGATTAATCTGTTGATGAAAGGAAGAAAGTGGGACTGTCGGTAATGGTCAGATGATCTATCTGTCAGGTTTATTTGTTTCATCCTACCATCAGTATCATTTTTCCAAATAGGATCCCGAGAATCTACGCTAGTTTTAAGGTTGACATGGAATGAATAAACATTAGTCACAAACACGCTAGAACGCATTATCCGGCAATGGCGTTTTTAAACTCCATTTCTGCGGGTAAATAAATTATTCTAGGTGCAATTATTTTGCAATCAAACGTAGTTACACAGTTCCATCGCTTAGAAAGAGCAATAAAAAATTTCTTTTCTTTTATAATGACGCTGCCTCATTTAGTTTTTATTTGGTACACACGAAAAACTTGAGGAATTTATAAACAATATTTCATTTTTTGTCGGTGTGCTTAGTGCAGTCAACATAAAGAACACTGAAACATAAATGCGCTTTCATGAATCTGATCTTCAATTGCATATTACCTTTTCGTAATGTTCTGTAAATTGAATCATCTGAATCTTTTTACGTGTATCTGTAACAATCTCATGCGTGCGTTTTCGAGAACCCTAGTGGTTTATTTCGTGCTTTATCGTCACTGGGAAACTTAAAATGGGCCTCGCTCATCTGATCAGGCCTTTTACGATGGTTTTGTTATTGCCAGTTTATTTGCGCTTATTGTCCTCATATCGTGGCTATTGCAGTCGTATTGGTCATAATTGATAATCACGGTCGTACATATTCGCAATGGGAAGCGTATTAAACATTTATGGTAGTTGTTTTCATTGTCTGTGTGCGTAATTACGGAGGTGATGACACTCCGTGCCATTGAAACAAGAATAATCGACCCTGCGGTGCCGTCTCATACATTAGGTCTTTTCAAATTGTGGTTCTTCGTTGACTAATGCCCTGCTACATTTTACTGAAATAAAAGCTACAATTTCCATTGTCACAAAGGTTTGAAACTTTCCTATCTCTTGAGAAAGTTTTATTATGAAACTGATTTTTAATTAAACTTCAATTCTTTTGTGATTCCAAATGTAATAAGACTCTCATTGTAAGAGTATGGATGCAATATGAGACAGGTCTTCGAATGAGAAACTGGAAGTAGCTTGAACAAAATATAAATGGAAAAACCTGACGGAAGGTTAGAGTTAGGACAGGAAATAAATAATTATTTGATTGATGATGAAGGAATGATGTGATGTTTGGTAGATTAGGAAGAATAATGGTATTGGAATTATTTGATATATAGTCAAATATAATTGCATTGTGATCATTGCATTTTATAATATTATTGTATTGTATTGTATTGTGATTGTTAGAAAATATTGTAATGCGATGTTGTGTCTTGAGATGAACTTTTTATGTATTTGGTAGTGGCGAGGGGTGGCATTTTGCATAAGCAAGGCAAGATGTTTCGAATATCCGGGCCTTTCTTCTTGAAGCTTTTGGGACAAGGAGTGTTGGAAATATTTTGCGTACGATGTTTTGTCTTAAACGAGACGGCGGGATACCTGAAGATCAGTTTGGTTTCAGAAGAAAAATTCATCTGCTGAAATAAAATGAGCAGAGTGGTGGACATCATTACCAAAAGTCTGGAAGAAAGAAAAATATTGCTTTGCTGCTTTCTAGTCACACAACGCAGGAATTCGACAAACTAGAGCTGGCAGGGAGCTCTCGATGGGGTTGGCTAATATTAGCAATTCCTTTGCGATCTTCTCGTTGTTTTGTGACAGTATTTAGGTTTTACAACTAATATCGTTTGACTGTGATCATGTATTAAATAATGTCAAGTTCACATTTAAATCTAAAAAAATACAATATTTTTATTATTTTGTTAGATCACCGCCGCTTTGAAGCGAAAACACTTCATATCGTATTCTATTCAATATATTCTTTCCGGTGTGGACTCATAGATGCACTCACTGGTGGTACTCCAGCGGTCTTAATTGTATAAACTAGATTCGTGGCTAGTCATCTCATTATCACGCAGTCATTGTAAGAACCAGGCGACGGTATCAGTAGTGGGCAACTGAACATCATCTAAATTTCAACGCTTGGCCTCGCCGGCGGAGCGATATCGTGCGACATTTGCACATTCAGATTGATTGATTGATTCTTTCATGTTTCCGGGCGGGTCAACTGCTTTGGTCATTAGTACCGTTAGTGTAGTGCATGTTTTTCTCGGGAGAGGGCGGTGATCTTCCCCTGCTGGATGGCGAGGTTCGGCGCCGACCTACCGTCGGCTACTCTTCTTCCCCTTTCCTCTCTACCTTTCCTTGCTTATTCTCCTTACTGTTCTCCCCCTCGTCCTTCTCCTTTAAACTTTTCCGGCCTCCTAGTCTACCCCTCTTGTTCCCTACCCATCTTTCCCCCCTTTCTCTCCCCTTCCCTCCTCCCTTCTCCCCTTCCCCCATCTCCCTTCTTCTCTTCTCCCCATCCTCCTAATCACACTTCTCTCCCTACTCCTTTTTCTCTCATCCCTTTCACTTCTAACCCTTTCCTTCCCCTTTCCCTTACCCTTCTTCCGTCTTCCCCACCTTTTCCCCTTCCTCTTCCTTCTCTTCTTCCTTTTAGACCTCTTCTTTTTCTTCTTTTTCACCTTTTCTTCCAATTTCTCCTTTTTTGGTTATATTTTCTTCTCTTCTTCTAGAGAAGGAGAAAGAGAGCTTCACCTCATCACCCTCCTCCTTGCTCCTGTCCTCCGCCAGTCGCAGACGCGAGGCGCGGCGCCGGCGCACTGCCTTCATGTGTCTGGCGCGCGTCTGCAGTCCAACGCGCGGGCAACCAGCGCCGGCCTGCGCCGGTCAGCGGCTTAAGTGGAATTTCCAGTCTCGACGGCGCGGGATTCCAGGAAAGCTCCGCGCGCGCAGCTTTTTCGCGGATGTGCTCGACAAACGCGGCGCGGAGCGGCGGAAGAGGGAGGGAGGCTGCACAATTAGTGGCTACGGACGCTGGTTGCGGTTGCGGTCGGTCGGTTGGACGGTCGGTCAGGTTGGACGGTCGGTCGGTCAGGGTTGAGTCGGTTGGACGGTCGGTCGGTCGGTTGGACGGTCGGTCGGGTCGGTTGGACGGTCGGTCGGTCGGTTGGACGGACGGTCGGTCGGTTGGACGGTCGGTCGGTCGGTTGGACGAACGGTCGGTCGTTGGACGGACGGTCGGTCGGTTGGACGGACGGGCGGGTCGGTCGGTCGGTTGGACGGTCGGTCGGTCGGTTGGACGGACGGTCGGTCGGTTGGACGGACGGTCGGTCGGTTGGACGGACGGTCGGTCGGTTGGACGGACGGTCGGTCGGTTGGACGGACGGTCGGTCGGTTGGACGGACGGTCGGTCGGTTGGACGGACGGTCGGTCGGTTGGACGGACGGTCGGTCGGTTGGACGGACGGTCGGTCGGTTGGACGGACGGCGGTCGGTTGGACGGACGGTCGGTCGGTTGGACGGACGGTCGGTCGGTTGGATGGACGGTCGGTCGGTTGGACGGACGGTCGGTCGGTCGGTTGGACGGACGGTCGGTCGGTTGGAGGGTCGGTCGGTTGGACGGTCGGTCGGTCGGTCGGACGGTCGGTCGGTCGGTTGGACGGTCGGTCGGTCGGTTGGACGGACGGTCGGTCGGTCGGTTGGACGGACGGTCGGTCGGTCGGTCGGTTGGACGGACGGTCGGTCGGTCGGTTGGACGGACGGTCGGTTGGACGGTCGGACGGTCGGTCGGTCGGTCGGTCGGACGGTCGGTCGGTTGGACGGACGGACGGTCGGTCGATCGGTTGGACGGACGGACGGTCGGTCGATCGGTTGGACGGACGGTCGGTCGGTTGGACGGACGGTCGGTCGTTCCCTTCCCTTTCCCCAATCTTCCCTTCTTTCTTCCCTCTCGTCTTTCTCTCAATTTTTCCACTCCTTTTTTCTCTCTTCCACTCTTTATTTCTCGCCCCCACTCATTTCTGCTATCTTTTCTTTGTTTCCCACTGTTTCTTCCCCCTTCACTTCCTCTTCGTCGCCATCAAAGCTCCACTCAGTGTGTTGGAACCATGGTATCTGCTCATTCCATTTATTCTTCTATCCATTGACATGTGTTGTGACATGTGTAAATTTACATTTAAACTTTTTATTTTGTATTGTACATAAATATAAAATATTTATAGCTTCTAACTGAACTGATGACAACTACCGACAGCGTTCTTTTGTATTCAACTAGAAGTACACATAAGGAGTTATTTGTTCCCCTACTTGTCTTGAAATAGTGCATTTCTTTTATAACTTTTGAAAATGTCGAATTACAATAATTTTTTAAAATTTAAACCTTTACGAATTATTCTTTATGAAAAATGTCCTTGAAGCCGATACTTAAGTGAACTTGTTTCTGAGTAGACCTTCTACAAATATTGTATGGTTATGTTGCTTTTCAAATTACATGTTTATTTCTTAGGACATTCTCGTAACTATTTTAATTATTTAATTAATGTTTCATCTACGAGAACTAATACGTTGCTTGCCATTGTATTACACAATTACTCTGTTATCACTGCTATTTGCATTGTCGGGAACGTTTTTCACGAAATTGTGATGAGCATTTTGTGTATTGTCTATTACGAGACCGTAATCCTCTTATTAAAATGACGTTTGGGACCTGGTGGGCGATGCGGTCTGGCGTGCTGGATAAACGAGCCCAGCTGTCCGTCTTCTTGTGATAGGTGTCCCACTCGATTTGCGAGACCATCAAACTCTGCGATGTCTATTAATTCCGAACGACCACAGGATTGCTCGTTTTACAGACAGAGTGACAGAAGTAGGTGGGTGCGATCCGTTTGGTGAATTGCGTGCAATTAGTGCAAATATGAATGCGACAGTACTAGTCATGAAGATTTAGATGATGATAAATACAAATGTTCAATTTTACGGATACGAGAATTGTGAAATACCACAAATAGCCTCGCAAAATATATATATATATATACATATATATATATATATATATATATATATATATATATATATATATATAGTGCACTGTAAATTTTGTGAAAAATACTTCTTCATATTCTGTAGATTATTTTGGATCGTTTTGGATAATCATAAACGATGTGGAATAAACACGTAGCGAATAGCATGAAAATACAGACAACTAGTGTCAACTGTCGAAGGTTAGAGCCAAATAGACTATAAAATTGCGTGCTTAATATTATATATTTCTATGGGATTTTGAGACAGATGGGTGAGGGAAGAGGTGGAAATGGACACTCGAAGCTGGACTTTAGTTCCAAATTTTGGTTATGAAGAAGAACAAAAAGAACAACCACCACAACAACAATAAAAGCAAGAAAATACAGTGAATGTTCCATGTCATTAATATTGATATATGTTTTAATGAGTAAATATAGTAATAATACAGTTGTCTTTTAAAATAAAGCATATTTGCGTAGTTAATGAACCATTTAACTGGGATTTTGCTAAAGTCCAAATAATACTCTTCTTAATAATTCAAATTGTAATAATGAGTTTTATGTTTACTTCATAGATGTCAAACTAGCTATTGGAAAATCAAGAGCAGATAAAAGGTCCCTGCGAGTGATACACCAATATGGTCAAATATAGTCACCAGTGGCCACCCATACATCGCCTTGGCCAAATGATCACCCGACACCAGTTGTGCTAAACTCATACACACTTTAACGTACGAACTTATCGTTCCTCTGCTAAAACCTGAAAGTTTCAGTTAAAATTCAAAAATCTAGTAACAAAAACTTCACTTTCGTGAGAACCATATGCATCATGCAACTCTGCTTCTGGCAACAAACACGAAAATAATTTAGCGAATTAAAATGGCGCGCGCCCAGGATCCAGAGTTCCGAGCGATTAAGCGCCCGCACAAGCCCAGATTACTTCGAGTGACAGAGCTTTGCGCTGTCAGTTTCCCGCGTGTTATCGCAG